>JAPKLW010001452.1:34433-134744 GCA_026898455.1 Plectranthus barbatus
ATATATATATATATATATATATATATATATATATATATATATGAGTGTGGATCAAATTTATTTACGAATATTATATATACTCCCTTCGTCCCGGTTTATTAGACTCTTTTCTTTTTGGCACGAAAATTAAGAGTTGTGAGTGTAGAATGAGTTAGTGGAATGAATATTTTATTGTTGTCTGTGAAAATGTTGCCATTTCTAAAAATGAGTCAATTTAGTTGGGACGCCCAATTTAGTAAGTGGGTCTACTCTACTGGGTTGGAGGGAGTATCATATTAATTATATATATAATATGTTAATTATATATAATATAATTATGTGGGGGTGGGGTGGGGGTTTGGATCGGGGGGTTGGGTCGATGTGGGGGAATGTGGGTCGGTGGTGGGGGAAATTGAAATTGGGTCGGTGGGGAGTGGGTCGGTGGCGGAAGGCAGACACCGACCCGCCATCGACCACTCTCAATATTTTTTTTTATTTTGTTTAAATTGTAGGTCGGTGCCTTCTACCACCGACACCGACCACTGACCAAATCTCATGATTTTTTTTTATTTTTTTAAATTGTAGTCGGTGTCGGATCTGTGTTATGGCCTGACACAGACCCCGACACCGACCTTCTCTTTTCTCAAAAATAAAATTCTGAAAAATGTCAGAATGTGCAGTGGGTATTTTGTGAATGAATATGATGTTTTGGGTATTTTCATAATATATATAGGTGTAAATGGGTATTAATAAATTACACTCTATAAATATTGGTTGTGAATAAGAAATATAATAATAACACAACCACAATCCACCAACTCAAAATTATCAAAGCCATGAACTCTACTAGGATTAATACACCACACACATTACACTAGATGTTGCATTGATTGCAAGATCTTGTAGACTATACCCAAAATACATATTTTCTTTTGTATTTTACAATAATAATTTTGTGTTAAGACTACTGAAACTAAAAATTAATCCATGACATTTTAAAAGTCAGATGTTAGACATGAGGAAGCAAATTTTGCAAAGTATTAGTAGAAAAATCATCACCTCCAAACGTATGAGAGGAGAGGATTTGTATTTTATTACTAATTACTACACCCGAACAAGGGACAAACACTAGTATTTTTTTAAAAATTTTTACATTAATTTAAACACACACCTTGCATGTCCACATAAAAGCTAGAACTCATGACCTCTTGATTATAGGTAGAGTGCTTTCACCACTGCACCCAAACAAGGGACACAAACACTAGTATTTATAAACAATAGAATGCAAGAAACAAATATTATGCTAAGCGATCTATTGAGTTTATCATTTTTTTTAACAATCTTTGAGATAATTCTCATCTATTTAGATTTATATTTTTAAGTTCTATATACAACTGGAAAAGATAATTAAAATTATAGAGATTAAATTGCAAGCAAATATGAGGATTGAGTGCTTTGGACATCCAAACTCCTAATAATAATATTAGATGCCACTAAGACAAAACTGAAAGAGTTTTTTTAGCAAATCAAAATTAGTAATCACTAACTTGAGAATTACATATATAACCAAGGAAAAGTGTGTTCACCTTTTTTTCGAATCTAACCAAATAGATATCCTACATAGCACATATAAGCATTGGTTGTGGATAGGGGTGTAATTGAACCGAGTCGAGCCGAGTAGTGCCGTGCTCAAGTTTGACTCGTTTAGTATCGAGTCGAGCATCGAGCTTTTTTGTTGAATATTTTGAAGTTCACAAACTTTATCGAGCTTTAATCGAGACTAAACGAACTTTCTAAATTTGGAATATATTTAAATATCCATTATTATTTTGAAAGAAAAATTTATTTATCTATAAATTAATATCATATTCATGCTCAAATTCTAAATCATATCATTATTAGAAAGATGTATCATTATTGTTACCCTTTAATTATGAAAGATATTACTTGTATAAAATTAATTATTTTATATTTCTTACTAATTTTAGCTAACGAACTTGCGCACGAGCTCACAAGTCGAATACTATGATGTTCAAGTTTGGTTCGTTTAATAAACGAACTTCTCAAAACAAATTCGAACGAGCTTTTATCGAGTTGAGATCCGAGTAGTTCACGAACAGTTTGACTCATTTACAGCCCTAGTTGTGGATAACACAATCCAAATTATCAAATACACATATTAGTTTTATGATTATATTTTGTAAAAAAATAAATTTTCTACTAATGATTAATTATTTAAAACTAAGTTTATAATATTTAATTTTCCAAAACATATATAAAGCAAAACAAAATTCGTGCCAATCTTAAAATAAAATTCTAAAATTATCGAAAATCATGACAAAATAGAAGCACAAAAAATAAGCACATGCATAAAAAGGAAAAAGAAAAGTAGTAAACAAAAATTGAGCAAACGACATTAATTCAACAAACAACACAGTATGGATTTTAGGAAAATACGAAATGAAATGTATTATTCACTACAACAAAAACAATAGCTTGCAAGAAACAAACTTTATGCTAGGCGATCTATTGAGTTTATTATTTTTTTTAAACTATTTTTGAAATAGTTCTCATCAATTAACTCTTTCATAACTTCTATGTTTGATTTATATTTTTAAGTTATAGATAATATTCAACAGGAAAAGATAATTAAAATAATATATAGAGATTTAGTTGCAAGAAAATATGAGAATTGGGTGCTTGTACCTCCAAACTCCGAAGTAATAATATTATCTCCAACACAATATAAAAGTGAAAGAACTTTTATATTAAGCAAAACTAGTAAGCGTCCACGAAATCCAAATCATCAAACAATGTACTAACTATACTAGATGCTGCATTGGTTGCAGATCCAATAACTATACCCAAAATATATATATATATATATATATATATATAGTTGTATTCATATGTGAACCACCTCCTAAATGAGAGATAAGACCAATTTTAATTCGTTGATTGTTTTATTTGAAAGGCTGTGATTAATTAACTTATTATATATTCTATATTTTATAATCCTTTTTTATTATTTTTGCAGGGTATTTTTGGTATTGTAATTTTCCAATTAACATAGTTATCCCTAAAATATCTCCTACGTGATAATTCCATATTTCATATTACCATAACAGCTCCTAAATAATCTCCTATATTTCATACCCAAATTTATCTACCAAGTTATTCCCAGATTTATCTACCAAGTCATACGGAGTTTATAATTTGTATTCAATGGAGACGGATCTGCAATGACGACGGCTTGAGCAACGACGGCATCTGCACGGCGACACCGCTACGATCTGCAATGGCGGCATAATATGTTGTGGCGGTAGGACATCAACGACATCGTTTCTGTTTTTATTTTTTGACAGTTTCGCTGATATAGTGGTTCAAAATGGTGTTTGTCATCTTCTCGTGAAATCATATTCATTTTAAACATGAAAGCAATTGACGAAGGTATTTCACTCATTAATAAGTTTTATTTGAGATTATTTTTTCAGATTTTGTACGTCGTAGCCACGTGAACATGCATCATAAAATACATTAAATCAAATATTTATAATTATATATAGTTGCAGTAATTTATAGTTAAAGTTGCATATATTAAGCCTGTACATTTGCATATATTCACGTGTTGTAATTTAAGTTTTATTTTTGTAGTTATTGGTATGCCAATTGTTCAAGAGCTCCTTCAAACAATTCAAGAGACACTCTTTCCACACTTCAGAAGATGGGGTTGAATTCTATAGAGAATATGCAAAAATTATTGTATCCGATATTCATCTATCGAGTTCAAAGAAGGAGATGTCTTAACTACGTAGTTGCAATAATTAAGCCAGTAAAGTTGCATTGATTAAACCTATAAACTTGCATTTATCAAGCCTGTAAACTTGCAGTATATGTTTTTTATTTTATAAATATATGTAGTTTTAACAATTAAGCCCGTAAACTTACAGTGTTTAAGCTTGTAAACTTGCATTGATTAAGCCTATAAATTTGTTTTTGTTTCTTATCTCCATGTAAACTTGGTATATTTTAAGATACTGAATGAATTAGTTTTAATATAATGCATATGTTTTTTTATGAATAATGCAACTTTTGACGAAGTATAAATATTTTTATAATTTTGTGTTAATATTTTTAGAATAATGAAACAATGCAAGCAATTTAATGCATTATTTCACCTAAAATAATGCACAATTGTGTGACATATTCTATTGATAAGTAAATTGATTTTTTAAAATTTTGTTTATTTCTTTAAATAAGACATTAACTACTGCAAATTTTTATATCATATATGGCAAGTAAAATGTTATAAATAGTGCAGGTTTTATTAATATACAAATTGGTTTTTCATTTTTGTTATCATTTTTAAATTAAAAAATAATTATTACAAATGTTTATATCAAATATGGCAACTAAAATAATAAAAAACGTGCAGATTTACTTGACATTTTGAATAAATATGATATAGGTTAACACAAAATAATGTGGTATCACTTAATTTTATTTCTTCTTCGACAAATGGCAATAAAAAATTGAGGTAAGAGAATGGGGTAAGTTTTAATAGCACTAGGTTTAAGGAAATTAAATGCAGTAAAATAGGAAGTAAATCCCTAAAAAAAGTAAATCCCTAAAAAGGGGAATTTCAAATCGTGGATTAAGTGGGAAAAGTATATTGACTCATTTATCCTTTTAATGCAACTTTTTATACCTAAAACTGCAGCGATTTTTTTTTTTTAAAAAAAAAATAAATCTGAATCGTTGAATATTTGATCTAATGATACATATTAGGTCTTATATCTCATCTAAGAGGTGGTTGCCACTATATCTCATCTAAGAGGTGGTCTTATATATATATGAAGTGGATCTGGTGAAAAAGAATCCCTTGTAAGAAAAAAGAATGAATTTGATCCATTAAATCTCAGTTAATCAATGGTTGATATACTATCAAGCAACAACTATAACACAATCAAGCATAATATTAATCAAGCAACAACTAAAATACAATCGGGCATTGATTTATTTAGATCTAATGGATAAGATTCATTTTTTTTTCTTACCGAAGAATTTTTTTTTACATGATCCATTTTATATATATATATATATATATATATAGGGAGCGGATCCAGTGAGAAAACTCTTAACGTGAGAAAGTGAGAAAGATGCTTGATTGCATTCACGACATTGCTTGATTGTATTCAGGTCGTTGCTTGATTGTGGTTTAGTTGTTGCTTGATTGCATTTTAGTTATTGCTTGATTCAATATCAACCATTGATTTTTTTAGATCTGATGGACATGATTCATTCTTTTTTCTCATATGGGGAATTTTTTTTACATGATCCCTCCTCTCTATATATATATATATATAGGTATTTTCAATGACAATCAGGTGAGAAGCTGAGCAACCTATGAGAATAACATTAGCTGACATTTTGAGGTAGTCGAGTGAGTGAAAGTAAATGATGCTTATGCAGACAATTATAAGTTTAGCATAACTCGGATGTCAGAAAGGACAACTGATAATATGATAAGACAACTGAAAGAAAAAACTAATCCATGACATTTTAAACTCAGATTTTAGAAGCAAATTAGTAAGAAAATCGTCAGATAGAAAATACAAAGGCCTTGAGTTGAATTTAGCAAGTTCTTGTAACCGGAGGAACTCATTAAATATTAATTTGGAGCAAAATTAGAGGGCATAAAGAAAACGAAAAGCCAAGCACGAAATAATCAAGACCGAATTGTAGGTGATTGTGAAGCGGTATATGAGAAATCAGTTGTTACCTGTGATGTGGAAATGGAAGAAGCCGCTAACCTTGGATAGTAGATTTGAGCAGGAAGCTTAACTAGAGATCTGATTACAATAACCCAAAAGGAGGAGGAGCTCACGCGTTTGGCATTGACCTTTAATTTACTATCCATATTTCATTTTCGACTCAACTACTCAGATTTATTTTATGATAGCAAGTAGCAACAGCAGCATTTTCTGGGAAGCAACCAGTAATTTACTATCTATATATATTTCGTTTTGACTCAGCTAACCAGATTTATTTTATGATAACAAGTGGCGACAGCAGCATTCCCTTGGAAATGAGTGCGAAGCAACCATTAATTTACTATCCATATTTCTTTTTCAACTCAACTACCCACATTATTTTATGCATAACAAGTGCAGATGAAAACAATAGCATCTTAGACTTATAGCAGATGATTCGCACCGGAATCAAAGAGGAAGGATATATCGGTATAGAGGGATGAGAATTGAGTTACCTGTGCTTCTCAGGCATTGACACTTTTTCAATTTCTTTTTCAAAGAAAGACAAGGAAAACAAAGTAATCAAAGAAATTAAATAAATATTATTAGAATTAAATAAATATAAACATATTACAAAAAAATAATTTTGTGTGTATATATATGAATATCTATTTGTAGAGAATAAAAAAATATGAATTTTGATATTTTTATCATTTATTTTCATATTATTATAGAAAAGATATATTAACTTTATTGTTGTATCTATAAAATTTTAAATTTAATGTATATATATATATATATCAATTTAAAAATAAAAAATAAATATATCAAAATCAGTCTTTATTTATAGAGAATAAAAAATTATAAATTTTGGTATATTTATTATTTATTTTTATATTATTATATAAAAGATATATCAATTTTATTGTTGTACTTATAAAAGATAAATAATCTAATAAAATACAACACTTGAATAATATTATTGGTCAATAATTTCAAAGAATTCATGTGGAGCCCACAGACCTTTCACGTTGGGTTGGTCTAAGGTCAACCTCAATTTCACAAATTTACACTAATTTCAATTTAAAAAAAAAAATTAAATTGTTGAGGTGGTAGATTGGGTTGGGGTAAGAGGATTAGTAGTCTAAGAGAGCTTTGTAGATGGAAAGACGGGTGGTGAGCAGATGGAGAAGGAATAAAATAAATATAAATAAATATATTTCACTCATTAACATTAACAAACACCATAACAATCACATTTTTCCAATCTTAGTAAAAGTTAACAATTTTCTTCGTTTTCCTAAACCCAAGTTGTAAATTCAAAATATGAATTTCTATGAAAACGTCTAGCGACATGATTTATAAGGTCCAAAACGAGAAATAGACATGAAAATTAGTAAGAAACTGAGAAATTCAAAAGTTATAAACACTACTATAGTCTAGACTTTAGAGATCCGAGACGGCTGTCAATATTCTGAACTTTCTGCGACTGAGATGTAGACGACAAAGTGAGGATTGTAGGATATGAGGAAGTTGGTGGGGATTGTCCCACTCCAGTGACTCCATCCATTCTTTGTCAACTTGTACACTTGTCAGCGTGGGTTGTAGAGGAACATCCAAATGCACTGGCAGTCTATTTACCAATCTTAGGCACACTTCAATCTTGATTTCCTTGCTGGAGTTGCTAATCATAGCCTGTTTATGTTTTCCTTGATAAACTCATATTTAAATTCACTTATCTATATTTTTCTCTATTGTTTCAAGTGCTTTTGTTTATGTTTTTAGTTATTTCTGTGCATGAGACTGTTTTAGAGGGTGTTATGCCTTTCATGATCGATTTTGCAGGTATTTAGGGCATAAAAGAGGTGAAATGATGAAAGAGCCGAGTTACATGGAGTGCCGCTTCGATTGACGCACGGGAAGTCGACTAAAGTTGGAAGACGAAGCCAAAATCCTGAAGCACGACCTCTATGTCAATCGACGTGGTGCATATCGATCGACATAGAGGTCGGATGTCGATCAGAGGCACAAACGAAGCAAGGAGCTCGACACATGCAGCCCTGTCGATCGAGAGCTCCTTGTCGATCGACAGGGAGGACGTTGCAGACATGTCAATCGACAGGCTCCATGTTGATCGACACGGAGGCTGGAAAGGGAAATCGACATGGAGGTAAGCCCGAATTTCGACGTAATGCTTGTGTCGATCGAGAGGCTCCCTGTCGATCGACAAAGAGGCCCAACATGGAGATTTTGGCCTGTTTTGGCAATTTTTGCTATTTTAGCCCAATAACCAGTTTAGCTTTTTTTTCTCTCCTCTATAAATAGGACTTAATTATGCACAAATTTCAGACTTTGAATCCTTAATTTTACATTGAACTTTGGAGTTTTTCAAGACATTGAAGGTTCCTCTTCATTTGTAAGTTAATTTATAATATGTTTGCTTTTGTTTTAGTCATGTTTTGTGGCTAGAACCCTAACAGGTTCTAGGACTTTGTATATTCTTATCTGATGCATGTTTAATTAAAATCAACTCAATAGCATGGTGCAATTCCTTGTGCTTAATTAATCGAATCTAGATTTAGAGAAGGATCGAGAGATGAATTTGAATCTAGCTTGTAGTTATTAATTGAAGGACCGAGAGGTGAAAATATATAATAGGAATAAAAGAATTGAATGCAATTATTTTCTGTCTCAAAAGGAAGAATTAATTTGTAGGATTTAATTAGATAACTATCGAGATTGACTAATTTGGTGTTCTTGAGACCGAGAGGAGATAGTCACTAATTAGTAATCTAGGGTTTAATTGCATAACCAAGGAATTTAATCTATTTGAATCTTAATTTATCCCCATTGCCGAGTTGATGAATTTGAATGTTGATGATTATAATATCTGCCCTAGGATCTGTGCTTTCTTTAATTGTTTCTAAAACCTTTACTTTGTTGCATTGTCATCTTTAAATTACAAAACAAAACCCTTTTTTCAAAATCCTCAAACTTCTATGTTCTAGAAATTGTGGCTAGTATTTTGGGTAGTTCGTTGTACAGTCCATGTGGGATCGACCACCTTAGGGTGTAAAAATTTATTTGCTCGCTGCTTTCTGCAGTTATCAAATTGACGCCGTTGCCAGGGATTGTCAGATTTATGCAATTATTAGTTTATTTTTAGTTCTAATGGATTGAGGCTGTAATTCTATTTTACTTTTGTTCTTGTTGGTTTTTGGTGTTTTTAATATCGAGTTTTAGGGTTTGAATTTGGTTTTTGGTGTTTGAATTTTGTGTTTTCTGGTTCGCGTGAGTTTTCTAAGTTTGCGTTCTGTCTCGATCGACAGCCTGCCTGTCAATTGACACAGAGGCTGATTTTCAGTTTCTTCTATTTTTGTTCGTAGGTTAATGAATACAAGGGCTCGGGGCAAATCACTCGAGAAATTTGATCCAGAGATCGAGGCTACAGACCGGAAGAGGAAAAGCAAAGAAAAACAAAGCACAATCATGGATGAGATGCCACGTTTGGAGGATCCCGAGACACAACTCATAACTCAAGAGAATGCCATCTTACTTGTCCAAGAAGTCAATCAAATGAAGGATATCATCAAGCAGCTCATGGCAGAAAGGGAAGCAGATAGGCTAGAGGCCCAAAGAAGAGAAAGAGAAAGGCGCCACCCAGACGACTCCGATGATAAGGATCCGAATGCGATTGCCAAGAAGTACATACCACAACCCGTGAATAAGGGATTTGCTATTGGCATCTGTAACACCCCGTATTTTCCACGCCTTATTTCGCTAAATAATTGTTTTAATCACGCGCGATGACGAATAAGATTTCTAATAAATTAATCGATTGTGTATAGTTAATTTCGGCCATCATATATATATATGGGCTAGATAAATTATTTTGAGTCCAAGTATTAATACACGAAGAATATTGGGCTAGTGGACTTAATTAATTATTTCTATACTTGGGACCTGTAACGCCCCCAACCGACCTTCCAAATTTGGGGTCGCGTCACATTGATGTTTCAGGTTTTATCAAACATTTCTTCAATCAAATATATATAAACTGAAGATTTAAATAAATAATAAAGATATTTAAGAACAAAAGAAGATTTGTACTTCGAGTCATAAGTTAAATTAAAACAGTAGTTCGCACAGTCAACATGTCAAAAGATGGGAAGGGTAAAATCAGAGAGTGTAGCAGCGTGTGTGTGTGTAACGTGGCAGAGATATGCATATGAAGATGCATATCTCAGGATCTAGGATTTTAAAATGCTTCACATCACCGGTTTACATCCCTGCTCGCCCATCCTTACCGCTCAACCTGCATATTTTAGAAATAATACGAGGGGCTGAGTACTAACGTACCTAATGAGAAACATGCCCGACAACATACATTATATAGGAGATATGCTATGCAACTCACACAGATAGACACGGGGTTTTATTGAAAGAAACCGTGCTATCTAAAACATTTTATTTTGCATACATGTTATCATATCTGTTTCAGTGTTGTAACTGGAAGTTGGCCGGCTTCCAAGTTACGATGATCAGTCAGGATTGCAAACACACTCAACTTACTGTGATCAAAGTGCACTAGTCTCAGTAATCCATTTTGAGACCCGATCGTTTATATAATTTCCAAGATCCAAAACACTGGAGGACTCTCCGCCTCATTCCAACAAAAACATGGGGACAGTTCACCCAGTTCAATAATAAGGGGGCTTCTACCCCTGTTCACTAAATGAGTTCTAGCGCAGTTATGGAAACCTGGTTCTAAACTCATTAGTTATACTATCTGTCGATGGGAATCGACAGAGGAAAGATACAATAGCACAAAACATGCATAGCAATCTCAGTTTAAGACAAAACAGTTTAACACATTTTAAAAAGGAAAACACGCATTTGATTTTATACTGAAATAGTTTTCCACCTGGTGTTTGACTTAAGGTCTAGATGCTTTTCTGCTAGTATGAGCTCAACTGATCCTCGTTTTCAAACTCCTACAAGTAATTAGGGATACCCAAGTTAGAACGGACAATCTAGGATGATAATATCTCAACCATAAACAATTGAGACCCGAAAGGAAATAAGATCGGAAAAGGGATTAGATCTCCCCAAGTGTGCTCTGTGTCGACCGACAGGGTTCTGTGTCGGTCGACACAGCCCTTAATCGACACAGCTCTACACAAACGACACACCCCTGTCGACCAACACTGTGTCGATCGACACTATCCTTTGTCGATCGACACAAGTGTATCGATCCTTCTTCGGCCGACATCCTTTCAACACACCCTTATCGACCAGCTCTGTCGATCGACCCTTACCTCTGTCGATCGACACGAGTTGTCGTATTCTTCCCTCGACCAAGGCCTCTGTGTCGATTGACACACTCCTGTGTCGATCGACACAGGTCGTCTTCTTCGCGAACTCACCGGAAAACCTGCAACAGCGACGAAAACACCTCTCCACACCTCCGATCATACATGCAATTACATATTCGAGGTTCCTAAACCTCCTAGAACTCGATTAACACCTCAAAACTCCATTAAAACACGAAAATGGAGGTTAAACGGAGCTCACCGGAAAATCTCTCTCTCCGGCGGCGGTGACGAATTCCGACGGCTAAACCTGTGTTTCTTGACGTCCGAATACTCCCTAGACAATGGAGAACACAAAAATGTCAGTCTTAGGTCGAGATAATCCTGATTTAATGAGTTTTCAACCTTAAACCCCAAAATCAAAATTATGAAAATGTCCTACCTTCTCTCTTCGATATCTCGACCGTTTCTCCACTTCACGGCGTCCACCTTATATCAAATTGAAGCTAGGAACGAGAGCTACGTGGTGGTGGTGTTGGTTCAATCCAGCTCCCATGTCGCTTCCTCGCGTCCATGGTGGCTCCAAAGCACCTTCACGAGTGGAATTGACTTATTTCTTAATTCCTGAATCTTGCGATCCAAGATAGCTTCCGGTTGCTCTTCATACTTCAATTCTGGACTCAAGATCACCTCTTCTTGGCGAATCACGTGCCTAGGATCATAAACGTACTTTCTCAATTGAGACACGTGAAACACACTATGAATGTTACCCATGCTTGGGGGTAGTGCTAATATGTACGCTACTGGACCAATGCGCTCCAAAATCTCTTACGGTCCTACATAGCGCGGTCTCAGTTTACCTTTAATTCCAAAGTGCACTATTTCTCTGGAAGGCGAAACCTTGAAGAATACCTTATCCCCGACTTCAAAACACAATTCAGTCCTCCTTGAGTCGGCATAAGACTTCTGCCTACTCTGCGCTTCCTTTATTCTTCCTCTGATCTGCCGGACAATTTCAATCATCTCGTTTATCGCGTTCGGTCCAATAACTTTTCATTCTCCTACCTCATCCCAATACAGAGGCGAACGACATTTCCTCCCATACAAAGCTTCATAGGGAGCCATTCCGATTGTCGCCTGATAACTGTTATTATAAGCAAATTCGATCAAAGGCAAAATTGGCTCCCAACTGCCTCCTCGATCTAAGACTACTAAGACTATTGTTCTCAGCATGTCCTCAAGAGTCTGGATGGTCCTCTCGGATTGAGCATCTGACTGAGGGTGAAACGCCGTGCTAAAATTCAGGCGAGTCCCCAACTCCTGCTGTAAGCTTATCATAAATCGAGATGTAAACTTCGCATCTCTGTCAGACGTAATCAATTTTGGCACTCCGTGCAGTCTGACAATCTCTCAGACATATATCTGAGCTAACTTGTATGATCCATAGTTCACTTTGATTGGCAGAAAGTGAGCACTCTTGGTTAGGCGATCCACAACAACCCATATTACTGTGTTCCCTTTCTGTGATCTTGGTAACCCCGTTACGAAGTCCATGGTGATATGTTCCCATTTCCACTCAGGGATATCTAACGGTTGCAACTTCCCATACGGCCGTTGATGTAACGCCTTAACTTGCTGGCAAACCAAACATTTCTCTACGTATAAGGCAACATCCTTCTTCATACCATCCCACCAGTACTTGGTTTTCAAATCTTGATAAATTTTAGTACTTCCTGGGTGAGCGGTATACGGCGTATCATGAGCTTCACTCAAGATTTCATTCCTTAACTCCTCACTGTTCGGCACTAAAATTCTATCTCGGAACAACAATGCTCCGTCAGGTGCTTCCCGATATTCCCCTACTGGCTTGACCTTAGCTTCTGACGCAACTTCTCAATTTCTGCATCTTCCTTCTGTGCCTCAATGATTCTCTCTCTTAAATCCGGCACTACTGTCAAAGTTGCTAAATCGCATCTTCCCCTCTCTGAAGGCAATATCACTTCTAGACTGAGTTTCTCAAACTCCCTGATTAGTCTGCCTTCTCTCGTGAGCATACAGCCTAGCTGACCTTCTCCTTTCCTACTCAAGGCATCAACCACTGAATTTGCCTTGCCTGAGTGATAATTGATCGTAAAGTTGTAATCATTCACGAGTTCTAACCATCTCCTCTACCTCATATTCAAGTTCTTTTGTTCGAAGAAGTACTTCAAACTCTTATGATCAGTGAATATGGCACACTTTACACCATAGAGATAGTGTCTCCAGATTTTCAGTGCATGGATTACGGCCGCTAACTCTAAGTCATGAGTCGGATAATTCACTTCATGCGGTCTTAATTACCTTGACGCATAAGCTATCACCTTGTCGTCCTGCATCAATACACAACCTAGCCCATTCTTCGAAGCGTCAGTGTAAACTTCAAAGTTCTTATCTGATTCAGGCACTGCTAAGATTGGCGCGGTTGTTAATAGTTGTTTCAGCTTCTGAAAGCTCTCTTCACATTCCTCTGACCACACGAACTTCACACCCTTCTGAAGTAACTGAGTCATCGGCTTCACGATCTTCGAAAAGCCCTCAATAAATCTTCGGTAATAACCACTAAACCCAGAAAACTGCGAATCTCGTTCGGCGTAGTAGGTGATTTCAAGTCCATCACTGTCTGGATCTTGGCTGGATCTACCTTGATTCCATCAGCCGAAACGATGTGACCCAAGAACGTCACTTTTCTCAGCCAAAATTCACACTTGCTGAATTTGGCATACAGTTTCTCGTCCCTCAAGGTCTGTAATACTGTTCTCAGATGTTGCTCATGCTCCACTTCGCTCTTCGAATATATTAATATGTCGTCAATAAATACCAACACGAAGTTGTCAAGATATGGATGAAATACTCGATTCATCAAATCCATGAACACGACTGGAGCATTTGTAAGTCCAAATGATATTACTACGAACTCGTAGTGACCGTATCTAGTTCTGAACGTTGTCTTCGAAATATTCTCCTTCCGGATCTTCAACTGATGATAACCTGATCGAAGATCGATCTTAGAGAATACTTTTGCTCCATTGAGCTGATCAAATAGATCATCGATTCTTGGTAACAGGTATCTGTTCTTCAGTGTTAGCTTGTTCAGTTCCCTATAATCAATACACATACGCATTGATCCATCTTTCTTCTTCACAAACAGAATCGGTGCACCCCATGGTGACACGCTAGGCCTAATATATCCCATATCCAACAGCTCTTGAAGTTGGACCTTTAATTCTTGCAATTCCTTCAGGGCCATATGGTACGACACTTTAGAAATTGGTGCCACACCCGGTTCCAAACCAATTGTGAATTCCACCTGTCTGTCTGGTGGTAACCCCGGTAGTTCCTTCGGAAACATGTCCTCGAACTCTCTCACTATAGACACATCTTGTACTGTCAGCTCTGGTTTCTCTTCTCCTTCTAGGTATACTAAAAAGGCTTGGTTCTCTGCCTTACGCAACAACTTCATTGTTTGCATTGCGGAGATTACAAGCACTCTTTGCCTTCTCCTGAATCCGTGCACGAACGCTTCTTCATTCCCTTGCTGCGGAATGATCACTCTCCTCTCGCGACATAATATCGTCGCCTTATTCTCTGACAGCCAATCCATTCCTGAGATTATATCCACGTCCTGAATATCCAGTACATTCAATTCTTCTACCCGAATCTCGTTCTCATTCAACTTGATTCTCAAGTCTCGGCATACTAAAGTAGAAATAGTGGTTTCTCCTGAAGGTATTGCTACGTTCAAGTCTTGACTATTCTTCTCTACCTTAAGTCCTAGTGCCTCAACACATGCAGATGATAGGAACGTATGTGATGCTCCAGTATCAAATAACACCATAACAGGTATATCATTAATGCATCCCATACCTGCCAGGTTTTCTTCGTCCTGATTTCCATCCAGAGCGTAAGCTCGGCCTCTCCTTTGCTGTCCATCACCACCGTGCTGGTTACCCTCTTGGTTCCTGGGTGGGGCCTGATTGCCCTGTCTGCCTCCTCCTCTATTTCCAGTATTGCCTCTCCATGGCTGGCGGTGCCCTCTGATGGCTCTCAGATGTTGGTTAGCAGGCCTCAAAAAGTTCTGACGATTTCCACCCTGGGCTTGCTGCGTTGGGCAACGGTTGGAGTAGTGACCCTGACCTCCGCAGTTATAACATCTAAGTGCTTTCCCTTGGCAACCTCCGGTATGCCTCCTGCCACACCTCTGGCAGTTCTGCGGGCCTGCTTGGTCACGTCGCTGAGCCTGCTGGGGATTATGCCTCTGGAAGTTCTGAGGGTCTTGCCTCCCTTGAAAGTTCTATTGCCGGCCCTGGTCATGGCGCTTCTGGCTGCTCTGACCTTGTACAAACTGTCTCTGCGGCTCCTCCCACTTTCTTTTCTTAATTGGAGCTGGGGCCTGTGCCTCATGTTCTCCCCAATCCGGCATTCTCTTCATATTTTTGGACGCCTCGATGTCCAAAGCGTGGCTCAGTAGTTCTTGATAGCTCAGCCTTTTCATGGTTGCCAGCTATGTGCAGATCTCCTTGCACAGACCATCTCTAAACTTTTCCGCCATCTTCTGTGGCGTGTCCGCCAGATGCGGCGCCATTTGGAGTAGCTTACCGAACTTGGTGTCGTACTCCTCCACTGTCAGCTTTCCTTGCTCAAACAGGAAAAATTCCACTGCCCTCTCTTTCCGATATTGCTTCTGAACATATTTCTGAAGTAGGGCCTCCTTGAATCTCTCCCAGCTCAAATGGTCCCTTTCTGCTGGTGCGACCGACTTCACATAGGTCTCCCACCATCTATCTGCTTTCCCCTTCAGTTGGTAAGACATGCAATTGATCTTTTCTGATTCAGAGCACCTGATGTGCTTGAAAATCTTCTCGAGCTCTCTAACCCAGTCTTCTGCAGCCATTGGGCCTCCTGTCCCATCAAACGTTGGGGGCTGCTGTTTACTAAAAAGTTTCCACCCATTTGACTGAGGAAATCTCTGGTGCTCCTCCATGTTGTGGTGGAATATGACCATGTGGCGCTGCTGCACTGTCATCGTCAGATACTATTTCGTATTCCTCATACTCCTGATTAATAGGTACCTCTTCCCAGTTCTGATTCTCAACCTCATTCTGCGGGTTAATTCTCCCACGACCTCTGCCTCTCTGGCCTCTGCCTCGGCCTCGACCACGACCTCTGCCTCGGCCGCGTCCTCTACCTCTTCCCTGACCTATAAACTCCATTATCTTTCTGCAAAACAATTCAATGAGTATAACACAATACCCTCAATACAACAGTATTCATCTTAACCTTGAACCATATCATCCATCTATTACTCACTCAAAACTTTTAAACAATCAATCGCCATCATTCAAAATCCAAAGACTTCCAAATAACAAAATCGTTAAATATCCGAACAAGGTCTCATGTGCCATAAATCTAGATATAACAAAGGAGTGCAGATACAAGGAAATAACAAGGTTCAACAACAAACAAATCTCAGTCTCTCTTTCTGAACATAAATGTAAATAGAGTACAACAAAGCATACATAAAATGTCCCAATCCAAATACGAGGCAATCAACTATAAATCCATACAGCTCTCACTCGGACCCCTCAGACGGATCCTCCTCCTCCTACTCCTCATCATCCTCCATCTTCATCGGTCTCTTACCCCTGTTCTGAACTGCCATCCTCCTGCCTCGGCTACTCTCAGTGTCGCTAGATAAACAGATCGACACGTGTCTCGTCCCATAGCCATAAGTAGCCCCATGGCCTCCAAACATGTCCTCATACCCGCTAGTAGTCGGCCTCGGCCACATCTCGGCACTGTCCCAACCGAAGTTATATACCGGCTTGGCCCCGCTGGGCCCTCCCAAATCCTGCTGCGGCTGTTGAACTGATGGTGCTGGCGGATCGTAACATCCAAATAGCAAAGTGATCACTGTAATTTCTACAGATTAATTATAGAAATAGTGGCAAATAAATTTATAAATCCTAAGGTTATCGATCCAGGGGAATGAAATAACGAAAAACCTTAAGTACTAAATCAGACGTTCTTGAAAATATTGATTAGGAAAATCGAATAAAAGGTTTTGTTGTTTTGAAAATCGCAATACTTGCTAATAAAAATTAAACAGGAAATTAAAAAGCTTTTGAAATCAAATAGGAGAAGCACAGATTCTAGGGATATCTACCTATCAAGTATGACATGTATGAATACATTGATTAATTCCCAATTTTAATTCCTCTTCGTAGTGAAACATCAGAAAATTATTACGAACTTCTTTGTCTGACAATTCGTAGAGTAGATTAGTCAATTACCTATCTCCGTTCGGTCTCAAGATAAATTAACTAACTCCCAAGTCCTACAGATTTATTCCTACAATTAATCTCCTTCAGTTACGACAAGAAATCAAATTATATTGTGACAATCTCTTTCGATTGAAAACTATTACAGTTACATCTCAAGTAATCAACTAGATAATCCTAATAAGTGGCCAACAAATCAAGATTATGAATAAGCACAGATTTCACAAACTACGAAAGGAAAGGGAAAATAATTCAATTAATCAAAACATGTATACATAGATAGTTCGAAACCCTAGAATCTGAGAAGGGATTTAGCCACACATATTCAGATTAATATTCATCAAAGAAAAATACAACCTGAATTGCATAAAAACTGGAATCCGGAAATCTTCTCGCATAAACTTGTCTTCAAACATAAACCCTAGAACTCTTGGAATCTCTCAAATATGAAGTCTGGAATGAGGAATGATAAAAATATGAAAGGGTACTCTGAAAATCGACATTATTAGGATATTTATAGAGGTGGGGGTGTATCCTATCAAATCTAGGGCTAAAGATATGAATAAATCCGGATTTTATCAGATTTTCGCTCTAGAAAACATGCTCTCGTCGACCGCTTCTGATCCACGTCGATCGAGTCTCAGTATTTTGCTTCGTCGACCGCTTCCTATTGGCGTCGTTCGACGTGGAAAACTGAGGTCAGCCCTGTCTACGCGGTCTCACGGTTTTGGCCATAACTTCCTCATCCGAACTCCGATTGACCCGATTCCAGTTGCGTTGGAAAGCTAATTCAAAGCTCTATCCATTTCCATGCGCCAATAGCCCGAATTCCTCTTGTGGAAATACTCTTCACTGCTTCTCTTACACGTCACAGCTTCCAGAACGGTTTTCTCGTGAGTTTAGGCCTAAAAACCTGCATAAACCTCAAAACACACCTAATACCACCTAATATTGACATCATGCATAGAATATATATATATAAACTCAATAAAAATACATAAAATAGTATAAAAATAATATAAATAAGTGAGTGAAATAACGAGCTTATCACAAAGTCGTATCCTGATGCGGCGGTGGATACTGGACTGAAGCTGTGGAAAAGTCACACCATGCGTACGGGTCATAAGCTCCTCCCTGCTGTAACCCGGGCTGGGGTGACGCATAAGCTGCTATGGGTGTACTCGGTGTAGGTCGTACTCTCGGACGAGACGTGGGTACAGGTACAGGTGCAACCTGAGCAATAGGTGGTGCAGGTGGTGAAGCTGGGGTCCACTGCGGTGACGACTGATTCAATGCCACCTGATAATTAACATACCCTGAGGATCCTACTAGGTTGAAAATGGGGTCTACAGATCCTCCAGACCGGTGCTTAGATGGCACTACCATCTGTGCCATAGAAGATAAAGCAGGTCTGGGCCTCGACTGCGGCGCCTCGCCTGTCGTCGATGCATGCGTACTCCTCGAAGATGCTGGTGACACACCCTCAACCAAAACTGCCTCCTGAATGAGTGCAACCATGAATGTCTGGAAACTCCCTCGGGTACCCGTCCGCTGATTATGATGAACTCTGGCTAGCTCCAGGGTCCGATTAGTCCACCTCGATGGCATCAACTCCGTGGTCCTCTCCATAGCCTCAGCGTCTGTGATATCCTGTCCTCTCGCCTGCCTCCAGAAATTCCAGTACTCTATCAACGTGTTAGCCAAATTGTCTTCCTCGAATGGTGGGTGGCTCCTAAAATGAAATGCTGCGCTCCGAGGGTCCATCTACCACAACAAAATAACAAGCGGTCAGTCCCATAGTCAAAGTAACATCACCTTACACAACTCTGTGTTTCAGTGGCACTCGTCCTCCGATACACTACGCTAAGGGTCTAATTGATCCTCGCGTTAACACACTCACTCGAGTCTTGACTATACTTGCCAGGCTCCTTGTGCATTCTGCACACTTAACGCCAACTAATCTTGTGCATTCTGCACACTCAACCCAACTACTGGATTTTCCAGTCACAACACAAAATTAAAATTCTAAGTTCATTAACCATAGGTGTCGTTTTACTCTACCTTTTCAACATCATACTCAAGTAAACGCCTTTTCAAGGCCCATAGTCAAATAGTCAGTCCTGTTCCGTTCTAATCATCCCTCAGTTCAACACCAGCATACATCATACTATGTTCTATAAATTGTGGCTAGTATTTTGGGTAGTTCGTTGTACAGTCCCTGTGGGATCGACCACCTTTGGGAGTAAAAATTTATTTGCTCGCTGCTTTCTGCAGTTATCAAATTGACGCCGTTGCCGGGGATTGTCATATTTATGCAATTATTAGTTTGTTTTAAGTTCTGATGGATTGAGGCTGTAATTCTATTTTACTTTTGTTCTTGTTGGTTTTTGGTGTTTTTAATTTCGAGTTTTAGGGTTTGAATTTGGTTTTTGGTGTTTGAATTTTGTGTTTTCTGGTTCGCGTGAGTTTTCTAAGTTTGCGCTCTGTCTCGATCGACAGCCTACCTGTCGATCGACACAGAGGCTGATTTTCAGTTTCTTCTATTTTTGTTCGTAGGTTAATGAATATAAGGGCTCGGGGCAAACCACTCGAGAATTTTGATCCAGAGATCGAGGCTACAGCCCGGAAGAGGAAAAGCAAAGAAAAACAAAGCACAAGCACAGTCATGGATGAGATGCCACGTTTGGAGGATCCCGAGACACAACTCATAACTCAAGAGAATGCTATCTTACTTGTCCAAGAAGTCAATCAGATGAAGCATATCATCAAGCAGCTCATGGCAGAAAGGGAAGCTGACAGGCTAGAGGCCCAAAGAAGAGAAAGAGAAAGAGAGAGAGAAAGGCGCCACCCAGACGACTCCGATGATAAGGATCCGAATGCGATTGCCAAGAAGTAAAGACCACAGCCCGTGAATGAGGGATTTGCTATTGGCATCTGTAACACCCCGTATTTTTTGCGCCTTATTTCGCTAAATAATTGTTTTAATCACGCGCGATGACGAATAAGATTTCGAATAAATTAATCGATTGTGTATAGTTAATTTCGGTCATCATATAAATATATGGGCTAGATAAATTATTTTGAGTCCAAGTATTAATACACGAAGAATATTGGGCTAGTGGACTTAATTAATTATTTCTATACTTGGGACCTGTAACGCCCCCAACAGACCTTCCAAATTTGGGGTCGCGTCACATTGATGTTTCAGGTTTTATCAAACATTTCTTCAATCAAATATATATAAACTGAAGATTTAAATAAATAATAAAGATATTTAAGAACAAAAGAAGATTTGTACTTCGAGTCATAAGTTAAATTAAAACAGTAGTTCGCACAGTCAACATGTCAAAAGATGGGAAGGGTAAAATCAGAGAGTGTAGCAGCGTGTGTGTGTGTAACGTGGCGGAGATATGCATATGAAGATGCATATCTCAGGATCTAGGATTTTAAAATGCTTCACATCACCGGTTTACATCCCTGCTCGCCCATCCTTGCCGCTCAACCTGCATATTTTAGAAATAATACGAGGTGCTGAGTACTAACGTACCCAATGAGAAACATGCTCGAAAACATACATTATATAGGAGATATGCTATGCAACTCACACAGATAGTCACGGGGTTTTATTGAAAGAAACCGTGCTATCTAAAACATTTTATTTTGCACGCGTGATATTTACATGTTATCATATCTGTTTCAGTGTTGTAACTGGAAGTTGGCTGGCTTCCAAGTTACGATAATCAGTCAGGAATGCAAACACACTCAACTTACTGTGATCAAAGTGCACTAGTCTCAGTAATCCATTTTGAGACCCGATCGTTTATATAATTTCCAAGATCCAAAACACTGGAGGACTCTCCCCCTCATTCCAACAAAAACATGGGGACAGTTCACCCAGTTCAATAATAAGGGGGCTTCTACCCCTGTTCACTAAATGAGTTCTAGCGCAGTTATGGAAACCTGGTTCTAAACTCATTAGTTATACTCTCTGTCGATGGGAATCAACAGAGGACAGATACAATAGCACAAAACTTGCATAGCAATCTCAGTTTAAAACAAAACAGTTTAACACGTTTTAGAAAGGAAAACACGCATTTGATTTTATACTGAAATAGTTTCCCACCTGGTGTTTGACTTAAGGTCTAGATGCTTTTCTGCTAGTATGAGCTCAACTGATCCTCGCTTTCAAACTCCTACAAGTAATTAGGGATACCCAAGTTAGAACGGACAATCTAGGATGATAATATCTCAACCATAAACAATTGAGACCCGAAAGGAAATAAGATCGGAAAAGGGATTAGATCTCCCCAAGTGTGCACTGTGTCGATCGACAGGGTTCTGTGTCGGTCGACACAGCCCTTAATCGACACAGCTCTACCCAGTCGACACACCCCTGTCGACCAACACTGTGTCGATCGACACAAGTGTATCGATCCTTCTTCGGCCGACATCCCGTCGACACACCCTTATCGACCAGCTCTGTCGATCGACACTTACCTCTGTCGATCGACATGAGTTGTCATATTCTTCCCTCGACCAAGGCCTCTGTGTCGATCGACACAGGTCGTCTTCTTCACGAACTCGCCGAAAACCTGCAACAGTGACGAAAACACCTCTCCACACCTCCGATCATACATGCAATTACATATTCGAGGTTCCTAAACCTCCTAGAACTCGATTAACACCTCAAAACTTTAAAACACGAAAATGGAGGTTAAACGGAGCTCACCGGAAAATCTCTCTTTCCAGCGGCGGTGACGAATTCCGACGGCTAAACCTGCGTTTCTTGACGTTCGAATACTCCCTAGACAATGGAGAACACGAAAATGTCAGTCTTAGGTCGAGATAATCCCGATTTAACGAGTTTTCAACCTTAAACCCCAAAATCAAAATTATGAAAATGTCCTACCTTCTCTCTTCGATATCTCGTCCGTTTCTCCACTTCACGGCGTCCACCTTATATCAAATTGAAGCTGGGAACGAGAGCTACGTGGTGGTGGTGTTGGTTCAGTCAGGGGTCACCGGAGCTGACCGAAATCTGGCCGGGAAGGGGGCTGACGGGTTTGAGGGTTGGGGGTGGGTTTCTCTTGCTTTCTCACTCATTCTCTCTCTAGCTTAAGGTGGTGGAGTGAAAATGAGGAAAATTCCTCAATATATTTGTATTTTTCCTTACCTACAATTATTATACATATAATTATGTATATATATTTAATATGTATATAGCTAATACAAATCTTAATTTATCCTCCTTAATTGCCATGTATAAGGTTTATACATTTCTAATATAATTCCTCAATAACTCTATAATTCATAATCTATGAATTATTTCATCTCAATTTCAAATAAATCTTGATAATTCTTCCATTTATACAATTCCATTCCAAACTTAATAATAATAATTAAATCCTTAAGTTTGAACTCATGAAATAAATACACCAAGATTGGGAATGGTTCACTTCCTTAAACTTAAATAATTATACATGGTCAAATTATACACGGGGTATTACAGGACCAATAGAATGAGAATGATAAAAGCCCATTTAAAAAACAAGTATATTAATTTAGGCCATTTCTACTATAGCAATGTTAATTAATTCCATGAGGATTTATTTAAGGTCCAATCGTATATTTTAATTGATACGAATATTATTCGGAAATTAATTCCAAGATGAAATTCGGAATTAAAATTCCTAAATTATTGTATGTAATTTTCGGCCCTCTTGCCTTAAATTAATTAAAGGCACATTACTATATATATGTGAATAAACTCGAGGTTGTTTCCGGGGAAATATTCCAGAAGTCATTTCACTAAGTTTCCCTATTATTTGTTTTGGCCCTAATAATTTAAGATAAGATAATTTTAAAAAAAAAAATCCAACCTTGTATTATAAGATGGAGAAATTGATCTAATATTTAATTAGATCAAATATGTGAGTGGATGGAGGAATGACCAAAGTGGGTCTTTAGAAGAAAAGTCATGCCTTGTCATTTAAATTATTGAAGGACATGATAGTAAATAAACCTAGGAGACATAATGATGAATTCTACTCCATACATGCAAGCAAATGCACTTTGAACACTCAACCTCACTCCCTCTCCCTCTTTGATCGACCATCACCCATCCTCTCACCCCCATCACACTTCATCTTCAAACTTGCAACTTTCTGACTCCATTGAAGAACCCCCATTGAAGCACCAAGCTTGCAGCCACCTTCTAACCACCATAAACCACCTCAAAACACCTCAAATCGCCACGATCTTCCACCAAACTTACCCCCACACTCTCCTCTACCTAAATATCAAGAAAGCCCTATCATATTCCTACATGGAAGATTCGACCTAGGCTGCAAATCGAAGATCCATGAAGCCATGATGTAGATCTAGAAGGCTACAAGTGATTGGAAGCAAGAAGGAAGCAAAAAGGGATGCTAGGAGCCATTTTTGAAAGTCTTGAGAAGGGAGCTCAAAATATGAAATTAAAACCTTCAAGTAACTCTTATCTACCCTATTTAGGACCTCCTCTACATATTTAAGAGCTTGCATGTACGATCAAGAAACCCCTAGTCGATTATTAGCTCATATGATGAAGTAGGGTTCATAATATGTATGTTTGATGACCAATATTGACTATGTTGTTGTTGATTGATGGTATATTCCTTGTATGCATGATATAGCTTGATATCTATGTTATAGGATCATGATATAAAGTGTTGGATGTCTGAAATTGAACATATATGTGGTTGGATGATGAGTTGCCACGAATTTATACATGTTAAAGTTAAATGAGCATGCTGTGAGGAAGTCTGTAAAATGAGATCTCTGTTTGGTTGTGGCAGATGGTTCAAATGGAACTCTATTGATCTGAAATTTAAATATGTTATACTTTAAAGTGTTAGGAAGATCTTGGCTTTGGTTTCATGTCAAAATGTTATGTGGTTCGAAAGTTATGCACCCAGCAAAACTGTGTGTCATTCTGTGTCGCATTTGAAAATGATTTCGAAAACTGCACTTAGACATTTAATAAAATCCTAAAAATTTATTTATAGGTATTAGACACATCATAGAGTGTGAATATGAATTTTAAAGTCATTAGCAAGTGTATTTTAGTCACAATCAATTTTTAAAACTGCACCCTGTTTTCAGACCGTAGTAAAATGTTCAGGAAATCTGATCTCCCCCAGCCCATATCTCCCAAACGAAAAATGATTTTTATAAACCGTCAATTGGAGCATACTCATACAAAAATATAGTTTCTTCATGTAAAATTTCATGTCTTAATTCTGTGCATATTTCATTCGGCATTATTTTGAAAATGACATTATCTAGAATGCATAAATATGAGTCTTTTAGGTTCAAGGTCGTAAAGTACTTCTAAATTGCATCCAATTATAATCTTAAACTTCAATACCACATTTTCAGAAATAAAGAATATTTTCAAAATTGTTTTACATAATTATCAATCAATTGTATGCATTTAATTATAGGACTTAAACATGTTAGAGAGTCTAATTGCATACACCTTTAAAATAAAATATGAAAGCCACAATAAATTATATGGTGAGTCTATAAGCAAGTAAATGGTCAAGGAAGTCTAGAGGAACTCATATAGTACTTGGTACATAATTATCAAGCATGTTGATTAAATTGAAAGAGCATGATGTATACAAGCCTACTTGTTAAATAAATCCTAGCAAGCATGATTATATGTTGAGCCTAAGTATGAAGCAACTACTTGAAGCATGCTAAATGAATTAGATGAATAATCACTTATGTGAAGCATGCATGAAGTTAAGTGAACACACCTAGTAATTTAGTGTTATAATCTAGGTGTTGGTGATTGTGGCAAAGAAGCATCAACTAAAGGTACAAAGTGATCAACTAGCATAAACCATAAGGTGGGCACTACTTTATCCTATTTCATTTTTGGTTTTCTTTTCAAAATGATTTCCAAATTGAAAGTAAATGATTTCGTTTTCAAAGTAAAGCATGATACACCGCAAATTGTTTTGGCACCGTATGATTGTTGTGATTATGTGAATTGGTGATTGATGAATGATGATCTATTTTGGAGATGTGCTGGATCGGGGAAGTGGCTACCCCCATGGTATTGTAAGCCTAATGCATTAGCTCGGATAGTAATAAGACTATCGGTTGGGTAAGGGTGATTAAACCTTACCGGGTAGATAGCGAGTGGCCACTCCTATCTTACCCCATGTGATTATGTGGATCATGATGAATATGAAATGTGATGATGAATATGATATGATGATGATGTTGATGGAAAACGATTATGTGGTGCCTAAATCGAGTGGAAACTTCCATGTGAGGAAAAATGTTTTGTGCATATACATGATGATTTCTACAAAAAAACTTGTATTATGCATGAGTGTGCAGTGTTATCATGATATATGTATGTAATCGGTTTTTGGAACACCGTAAACACTGGGTACGTGGAGTACTCAGCCCCTGTGTGTGTTTTCCCCACATGCATGTATAAGGTGATGGCGGTGGCGGTGGCGTTGTGGTAAAAGTGGGAAGAAGACAATCAAATGTAATCACATTATTGATGTAATCTTTTGTGTTATCTAAAAAACTCCCTTCCCCCTTGTTTGGCATGAGATTGTCTTTTGGCATGTCTATTTGAATCCCATGAGATTGTTTGATTGTAAATCCATTTGAACCTATACTTGAATGCCTTTTGATGTTGAACCTAGTATGGCATGATCTATCTGGAATTCATATGGCATGATTCGTGTTAACTTAATTAATTCAATTATCAATCAGTATCGAGGCACAAAGGGCTATGTCCTTATACATAGTACCCATTCACTTGTTCGTGTTTATGAATTGTTTTTCCCAAGTCATGCTTGGCGTAAGACCCACGTGGTGGTCATTATTTGAACTTCATTGTTATTCATTGTTTCCCCACGCTTTAATTGTGAACACTTCATAATGCTTCCGCTACACTTGGTCTTTTGTTTATCATTGGGTTAAAATTTATTCTTTCAAAATAAATCCATGTTCTTTTGATAAACTTCAAATTGCTTTCGCTATTATTTAAATGATCTTCGAAAATTGTCATTAAACCACTAAAACCCTTAGCGTGCATTGTTCGCACGTGGGACTGTTGCATAGGCCCGATTTGGGGGCGCGACAAAAGGTGGTATCAAAGCATAGGTTTTATTGTGCTCGATACCGGAACCTCATTGTAATCGAGGTCTCCAAATTATTTGCATGCTTACTTGCTATTCCATGTTTCTTTGACTTTGCCTCTTACTTGGAATAATTGATTGAACTAAGCATGCATCGTTGTGATTTTTGTCCTTGTTACCTTCTTGATGGTCAAATATTATCATATCTTTAACCATGCATGATTACACCTTGTTCTCATTTGCTTCTTTGATTTTAATTTGTTCCTTTGAATCAATCGTGTTTAATTCTCACTTATCTTCCTTATTCCCTTGAATATAATCATGCTTGTACTTGTTCCTTTTTCTAAGCATGCCTAATTGTATTTTGTGATCGTTCCTTGACTTGACTTCTTCAAATTGAGCATGCCTATTCTTACTCTATCTTCAATTGTTCCTTGGGATGTTAATATGGCTTCTTGGTTCAAGTATATTTGATGGTATTAATCCTACCTATGCATTTGATTGTTTCCTTGTTTTTCCAAGAAAGCATGTTATTTGTCCTCGCCTTGTTGTTGAAATCCTTCATGATGCTCGATTATTTCATCTATTTCTTCTAATTCGAAATAAGCAAGTCCTTTTTATAAATTGTTGGCATGTTCTTTCCTAATCGAGCATGCGTAAATGCACTTCCTTACTCGCCTCTTTGATTGTTGAATCATATTCATTTATCAAGTATCTAAGTTGAATTTGCTTTCATTTGCTTCGTTTGGAATTAAGTATGCACCCTTGTACCTCCTTGTTGACTTCCTTATTGTCGAGTGTATCATCACTTCAAGCATGCGAAATTGTATTATGTTCTCATTCGTTATCTAAATTGTTGATTGTTCCCTTCGAATTAAGCATGCTACTTAATTACTTATCTTCCTTAGTCTCTTTGAAAATACAAACATGCTATTATTTGTTCAAGCATGTTTAAATTGAAGCATGCCCTTCATTACTTCATAAATTGTTGATGGTCTTTTCTTTCAAGCATGCTAATCACTCATGTCTTCATTCCTTGGAAATCTACCATGAGAAGTTATTGAGCTCATGGAAGTTGAAATAGAGTATGTCCTTCTTGTTTCATTGTCGATCAACTTGGAATTCCGAAAAGATTTGTCATTTACACCATTCCTCTATTCATTTATATGCCAAAAGATCATGCCTTGTTTCTTTGGAAGTATGAAAATCCTTTGAAAAATCATGCCACTTTCGAAAACCTACCATGCATGGTGTGCCAATATTCTTGTCTTGATTAATTTCAACTTGTTGGCTTTTGAGTTTCTATTATTAAATCGAAAATTATAAGAGTTCGAGATTCCCACAATGCCCCACACCATCACCGCAATCAAGGTACGCCACTTGAACTTTGTGTATTTGATTTAAATCAAAAGCATGCTTAGAGCATGATTTGAAAAGTTTGATTATGAGATGACATGATGGCAAGGTTAGCCAAGAGAGATGATGATATGATGAGATCATGAAATGAAGCATGAGGTGTGAGGATGTAATGATAATGCTATGAGCACGATTTTAAAAAAAAATTAGAGAATAAAAGAATGATGTTATGCACTTCTATGTGAATTTGTTCATCATTTGAAGTGAGAATAAAATTTGCTATATTATGAGATTGTGAATATTCTAATCATATGATTGTTGGAAAATATGAAAAGCATGAAGTGATGAAATTACATGAAAAATTGATTATGTGGAATGATTACTTGATTATGTGAAGTGTATAAGAATTTTGAATGCATTTGGAAATTGTTGGAAGTATGATGTAGTTTTAGGTATAGTAACTAGGATTTTGGTGTTGCTTGTTTTGTATTAGGAATTATGTATAGGTGATACAAATTAGGTTATAACATGAAAGAATTTCGTGATGGATCGGAGGATAACCACATATGTATGTATGTACTTGTAGTGGGAACCACTACACCTCGATGTGAAACATCAAACGCCTTAATATTGTCTTATTGTATTACTAGACTTGTTATTATTTTAATACAAAGGATTTACCTTATTAAGATCTAAACCGCAGGATGTTTAGGATCGTTTTAGGAAAGCGAATTCACGAAGAAACCCGTGGAAGATTTGCGTTGGATAATTACCTTAATGCGGACTACACGATCGAAATAAAGGACAAGAGGAGGAGATCGATTCAGAGGACAAAGGCTCAATCGACAGGACTGCAACGGGTGTGTCGATCAACACACCCCCTATCGATCGACAGGGAGGTCAGAACGCCACAAATTCTTTCTAGTCGACACAACAGCCTCCCCATCACCATTCCTCAACTTCTAAAGCTGCCAGACCACCTCCGATGCCCTTTCCTCAGCGCTTTGCCAAGCAAAAGGAGGATTCCAAGTTCTCTCGCTTTGTCGAGAACTTGAAGAAGGTAAGCATTAATCTGCCACTGATTGAAGCTCTTTCTGAAATTCCAAGTTACATGAAATATCTCCAGAAGCTCATGAGCGAGAAAAAGCATTTTGTAGAGAACACAACAGTCAGACTTCATGAACAGTGCAACATGATTCTTCAAAAGAGACTTCCAATCAAGAGAAGTGATCCAGGATGCTTCTCCATTCTAGTTGAGATCAGGGGGATTTCTTTTCCAAAGGTGTTGTGCGACACTGGTGCCAACATCAATCTGATGCCCTTTTCCATCTTCCAACGCCTCAAGATTGGAGAGTTGAGGCCGACTACAATCACTTTGCAGATGACAGACCGATTTGTGTCTCGCCCAAAAGGTATATTAAAGGATGTTCTCATTCGTGTGGGCCATCTAATTTTCCCTATAGATTTTGTAGTATTGGACATGAAGGAAGATGGCAGCACACCCCTCATCTTAGGAAGGAAATTCTTGGACACGAGTACTGCTTTAATTGATTGCCATGGTGGAGAGATCACTCTTCGAGCAAATGAGGAAAAGATCACATTCAAGCTCAACAAAAGCCGGCAACAATCCGAATGCTACAAAATCACCTCCATCAAAGATGAAGAGGAAGAAATTGAAGAAGAAGAAGACAAGGCCGCTCAAGAATGGGAGCGAGGGAATGAGGTGGCAAAATTGCCAATTACGCCATCTCATCCCGAGCTTACTGCTGTCATTCAAGACCGACTTGTCTACATGGTGGATGCCCGAGGAAGGGAGTGAGTTCTAGCCCGCCTTGGTTCTGAAAAAGAGGTACTGTCGAGCTACGATGTTAACTAAAGCACTTGTTGGGAGGTAATCCAATTTTTACATGCTTTCATTTAAATTTTCGTTGTTCTTCTTTTTAATTTTCGTTTTTAATTCCGTTGGTGTGTTTAACTTTATTTCTTAATTTTTATTTTTGCTTTATTTTATTTTTATTTTCGAAAAAAAATTGATAGTGGAGGTTGTCGATCGAAACAGAGGTCAGCACTGAGCAAGTAGATAGAAGGCTCTGTTTCGATCGACAGGCCCCCTATCGATTGACGCAGAGTGCCATCATCACCAATCTCTTTGTCGCGACGAGTTGATTCCTCCGGTGGATAAAAAGTTGATGTCTGAGATCAACAGTCAGGTACAAGTTCTTTTTTTGTCTAATTTTCTTACTTTTTCTTACTCTCCGAGTTCGAAATAAGTTTGGGGGGATGTGGAAAAGAAATTCGAACTTTTCTATCCCTTTACTTGCTTTATTTTTTATTGCATTATTTTATTTGGTGTGTTTATTTAAATTTTTTGCCTAGAAAAAAAATATGGATATTGTGAGGAAAATTTTTATTGAGTCATGAACCCACTTGAACTAATTTTGAGATTGGAATTGATTGATGATAAGTTTGACTTGATTTCAATTGTGGTTGATTTGCCTATGAATGTAGAATACCGCATGATAGGGTCTAATTGAAACTTACACTTGCATGATGATTGAGTGGATTGAAATTGACTAAGGAAGAATTTTTGAACCCAAGTGAGATTTGAGCCTTATTTTTGTTCATGTGAGATTCGCATGTATGTTTTTATTTCTCTAGAACTTGCTTCTGTTCTGTTTCTAGACTGCATAGTGTGCACAATGATAAAAAATGATCTTAGGCCATCTTTGTTAGCCAAATTATCCCAAACACTGTCCCTTGTGATATTTTATCCCTAGATTAGCCCCTTTGAGCCTGTTAATTTTTTTTTCTTGGTCTATAAGTTAAGAAAAACATTATAGTTCTATTTTGTCTATGAGATAGTGCTATGAAAAAGGTGAATTGTATCTTGTCTATAAGATTTGGGTGAAATAAGGGTAATTGTTATAATTGGATGGGAAAATTTTAAATTGGTGAGCAAAAGAAGGTTGGGCTCTTGAAAAAAAAAAAGAGAATGCTTGTGTCCTTATAAGCTCAAATAATTAAACAAAATCTTTAAGAGCATAAAAGGACTAAGAAAAAAAATGTTGAGCCTTGGTTTGTGTTGGAAATTTGAGGAGAAGGGTAGATGTTCATAAGAGAGTGAATTAAGATTGATGAGGTGGACGCACTTAGTTGATTTTGAGTCACTTGGCCATATTTCCCTACCTTTCACAAAAAGCCATCATTACAACCTAATCAAAGTCCTTTTTTATTCTTGAATTGTGTGCACAAATAAGCAGTGGAGATTTTAGAACTTTTGCAAGCCTATGGTAGAAGTTTCTTCATACATGTTGTGAGTGATTTCATTGAAATCCAAACACTTGTGTGAATGAGCGATACACTTCCTTGTGAGTCTTCCGAAGTTGATGGATTTTTATCTCTTTCAAATTGTTTGTGTGATGTGGATTGATGATCTTTGATTGTGATGAATCTTATGAGACATTGCACTTTCAACTGCTTGAGATTTCTTTTCTTTCTTTTCTTTGATTGAAGACAATCAAGTATTCAAGTTTGGGGGGTTTGATAAGCTCATATTTATACTCACTTATCTATATTATTCTCCATTGTTTCAAGTGCATTTGTTTATGTTTTTAGTTATTTCTGTGCATGAGACTGTTTTAGAGGGTTTTATGACTTTCACGGTTGATTTTGCAGGTATTTAGGGCAGAAAAGAGGAGAAATTATGAAATAGCCGAGTTTTGTGGAAAGCGCTTCGATTGACGCATGGGAAGTCGACCAAAGTTGGAAGACGAAGCCAAAATCTTGAAGCAGGACCTCTGTGTCGATCGACGTGGTGCATGTCGATAGACACTGAGGTCAGTTGTCGATCGGAGGCACAAACAAAGCAAAGAGCTCGACACATGTGGCCCTGTCGATCGAGATGCTCCCTATCGATCGACAGGGAGGACATTGCAGGCATGTCGATCGACAGGCTCCCTGTCGATCGACACGGAGGCTGGAAAAGGAAATCAACATGGAGGCAAGCCCGGATTTTGACCTGATGCTTGTGTCGATCTACAGGCTGCCTGTCGATCAACACAAAGGCCCGACATGGAGATTTTGGCCTATTTTGGCAATTTTTGCTATTTTAGCCCAATACCCAGTTTAAGTCTTTTTCTCTCCTCTATAAATAGGACTTAATTATGCATGAATTTCAGACTTTGAATCCTTAATTTCACATTGAACTTTGGAGTTTTTCAAGACATTGAAGGTTCCTCTTCATTTGTAAGTTAATTTATAATATATTTGCTTTTGTTTTAGTCATGTTTTGTGGCTACAACCCTAACAGGTTCTAGGGCTTTGTATATTCTTATCTGATGCATGTTTAATTAAAATCAACTCAATAGCATAGTTCAATTCCTTGTGCTTAATTAATCAAATCTAGATTTAGAGAAGGATCGAGAGATGAATTTGAATCTAGGTTTGTAGTTATTAATTGAAGGACCGAGAGGTGAAAATTGATAATAGGAAAAAAGGAATTGAATGCAATTATTTTTTGTCTTAAAAGAAAGAATTAATTAGTAGGATTTAATTAGATAACTATCGAGATTGACTAATTTGGTGTTCTTGAGACCGAGATGAGATAGTCACTAATTAGTAATCTAGGGTTTAATTTCCTAACCAAGGAATTTAATCCATTTGAATCTTAATTTATCTCCATTGCTGAGTTGATGAATTTGTATGTTGATGATTAGAATATCTGCCCTAGGATCTGTGCTTTCTTTAATTGTTTCTAAAACATTTACTTTGTTGCATTGTCATCTTTAAATTACAAAACAAAACCCCTTTTTCAAAATCCTATAACTTCTATGTTCTAGAAATTGTGGCTAGTATTTTGGGTAGTTCGTTGTACAGTCCCTGTGGGATCGACCACCTTAGGGTGTAAAACTTTATTTGCTCGCTGCTTTCTGCAATTATCAACTATCATATACAAGAGATATTTATACATACAAAGCTATGCTCTAAACTAGGAAGGAAATAAAAAAATATACAACAATCTCAGGAAATAAATGAAAGGATATACAATAATCTCTCAAGATTTATTATCTAAACTAATTTTGTCATGTATATCTTCAATATCTTCACCCCCCCCCCCCCCCCCCGCAAGCGAAGTGTGGGATTGAAATTCACACAAAGCTTGGAACAAAAAGACTCAAAATTTAGTCGAGGCAAGCTCTTAGTGAACACATCGGCAAGCTGAAGAGTAGTTGGCACATACTGCGTGATAAGGCATCGAGAATCAATAAGCTCCCTGACAAAATGGTAATCGATGTCAATATGCTTCGCACGTTTGTGTGAGATTGGATTTTGGGTGAGAAATAAAGCACTTGTGTTGTCACATAATAACACCGGCGGTGTAGAGGGCATGGCATGCAAATCTCGTAGAATATTCTGCACCCAAAGTAGTTCTGCAGCTGTGTTTGCCATAGCTCGATACTCCGACTCACAGCTTGAACGAGCAACTGTGGTTGCTTCTTGGCACTCCAAGAGATAGCATTCGGACCCAAGAAAATATAGTAACCATAGGTAGAATGGCGTGTGTCGATACAACGAGCCCAATCGGCATCAGAATATCCAAGAAGCTCAAGCGGTCCATTGGAGAAAGAAAGACCAAAGTGAAGAGTGCCTTTCACATAACGTAGAATAAGTTAGACAGCTTGTAAGTGATCAGTGGTTGGAGCTTGCTGGAACTGACTAACTGTATTTACAGCGTATGCTATGTCAGGACGCGTGATGGCAAGGTACTGAAGAGCTCCAACCAACGAGCTATATGTCATGTGATCTACAAGGGATACTCCGTCTCGAGTGAATGTTTCCCCTGGAGCCAAAGGAGTCGATAGAGGTTTGACATCCAGAAGCTTGGCACGAGCAAGAATATCTCGTGCATACTTCGACTGACTTTGAAAGAGCACGGTAGAAGGATAAGAAACCTCAATACCCATAAAATAGCTAAGACTACAGAGGTCCTTTGTGGAGAACTCAGAATGCACCCGAGATAAAAGAGCAGATAAAGCAGACCGATCATTTCCAGTGACTATTATGTCATCAACATAAACCAATAAATAAATAAGAACATGATCATGTCGTAAAACAAATAGTGAAGTATCCGCAGCACTACAACGAAAACCAAGAGATAAGAGAAAACCACAAAACGTTTGATACCAAGCGAGCGGGGCCTGGCAAAGTCCATACAGAGCTCTCTTGAGCCGACAAACATGATTTGGAAATTTTGGATCCAAGTACCCAGGAGGCTGTTCCATAAAAACCACTTCAGAGAGATGACCATTTAGAAAGGCATTTTTTACGTCTAGCTGATGCAAGGGCCAAGATCGGATAATTGCAAGTGAGAGAACTATCCAAACAGTTGAGGCTTTAACCACAGGGCTGAAAGTATGAGTCAAATCAAAACCAGGAAGTTGACTGAACCCTTGAGCCACCAATCGCGCCTTATATCTATCAACTGAACCATCAGCGAGAAGTTTAGTTCAAAAAACCTACTTTGAACCAACGATATTGACACCGGTGGGTGTGGAACGAGCTCCCATGTGTCATTAATTTTGAGAGCCTCCATCTCCTCATCCATAGCATTAACCCATTGTGGACTTTTCATGGCAGACTTGATACCTCTTGGCTCAGAAATAGCAGTTAAAGCAGAAAATATAGTTGAATGCTTAACCACAACCAAATCAATAGGATAACGAGGCTTAAAGATACCTGATTGTGCCTGTGTACGCATGACATGGGTGCGGGCTGGGGGATCCTGAATAATTTGTGAAGCTGGCTGCTGTGGTGAAGCAGGTTGCTATGGCGAAACAGGCTGCAGCGGTGAAGCAGGTTGTTGCGGCAAAAAAGTTTGTTGCGGTGAAGCAGGTTGCTGCGGTGAAGATGGAGTGGAGTCATTATTCAAATTTGTGTGTAACAAAGGAGGATGAGTATCATCAGCAGGTAAACAAACTCCACAAGGAGCCGATGCCGGAGGGGATGAATTCAGCACCGGTGCAGCAGCAGGCGAAGCCTCAACAGGAATGGAGGAGCAATCCTGAAACTCTGACCAAACCAAACGAGAAGTAGGAGAAGATAACCTATTTGCACGGAATGGAAAACATGACTCATCAAACTGAGCATTTTGAGTGATGTAAACACGTGATGTAGATGGATCTAGGCAACGAAACCCTTTGTGACTAGGACTATAACCAATAAACATGCAGGGTAAGCTTCTTGGTTGGAACTTTGTTTTAACATAATCACGAAGACATGAAAACACCCTGCATCCAAAAACATGAAAAGAACCATAAGAAGGAACCCGTCCATACACAAGTTCATATGGCAACGTGTTGTGCAACACTGTAGTGGGCAGACAATTTATGATGTAGACCGCTGAGCAAAATGCTTCAACCCATAAATTCATCGGAGACCCGGAATGAAAAAGAAGAGTGAGACCCATCTCAGTGATATGCCGATGTTTATGCTTCGCCCTACCATTTTGAGCAGGATTATAGGGGCATGACATCAGATGATGAATTCCACAAATTACAAGATGTGACTGTAATCTATGATTTGTGAACTCAGTCCCTCCACCTGTTTGAAACTTTTTAATACTGCAAGAACATTGTGTTTCGACAAAAGCTTGAAAACGTGTAAAAACATCAAAGAGTTCAGACTTCGCACGCATTCGATAAAACCAACTGAATCGAGAGTAATCATCCACAAATACTGCATAATACCAAAAACTAGAAATAGAAGTAATCGGGGCAGGGCCCCATAGATCACAATGCACCAATTCCAAGAGTGTAGAAGCTTATTTATTATTAATTTCAAAAGGAAGATGAGTAATCTTAGCGAGTTGACATGAGGTACATAAATCAGGTTTCGGCAATAATGCAGAAATAGAAAGAGAACCAAGTTTATTAAGCAAAGCAATAACTGAAGCAGAAGTGTGTCCAAGCCGAGAGTGCCATAATTCAAAAGACGCGTGTAACTTCTTGTTTGAATTAACAGCTGAAAGAGCAACAACAACAGAGTCCAGAGAATAGAGACCGTGACTATTGCTGCCACTTGCGAGGAGTTTCCCTATTTCGCGATGCTGAATACGAAAAGAAGAATCAGTAAATGTTACTTGAACGGGGCAGTCATGAGTAAGTTGACTCACATAAATTAAATTTTTGGTAATGCCAGGTACCAACTGCTACACTGTCAGAGCCGGAATAAGAAGCAATATCATCGAGCTGTGCCCCATCGGTAGCAATATGAGCAGAAGCCCCTGTATCAAGATACCAATCATAAGGATTTTGCTCGGAAAGAGTGCAGCTAGTAGAAAAAGCCTCCGCGAGATTTGCCGATGGCGCTGGACGACAAGAACAATCGACATCACATGCCTTAGCCATCAATAACTTCCAAGTTTTTTTGCAGAGTTTCTAAAATTACCACCTTCAACTTGCTGAGTGCCTTATCCGCAATGAGCTCCCCCAACTTTGACAAAAACGGCTTGTAAATCTTACTTAACATTTTGATGGCTTTTCAAACAACCATATAGCCTTTGAAATTGCAAGTCTAGAAAACCAAAATATATTTTGATCAATGAAGTTGAATCTATACAAATTTCTACACAACCCAATTTTGTTTTAGATCACATTATAACAACACTTATATTTGTTGTAAAACAAAGAATAATTCACACGTACAATATTGGCTTAATATAATTTGATAATATGAATAGTGCATGAGAGAGTCAAAATGACGACAAATTTAACCTTATCCTCTGCCACTCAAGCAATTAATTAAAAAAAAAACTTAAACTTATTTAGTTAAATAAATTGAGAGCTTCAGCTCTAGTTGTTGACGTTTAAACAATCAATTAATTTATGCATTATTGAAAAAAATAATTTCCTAAAAATATATTTATTTATTTTTAGATTAATACAACAAAAATAGGATATTCTTGCAAATTAAACCCCAAGATTGCATCATTATATAGAATAACAAAATAAATAGAATTTACATGACATCAAATCTACGACACAATGTAAAAATCTTATTATGAAAAGATTATGCTAAGAATAACATAATAAATATTATTTATCCTCTAATCATCCCCCAAAACAAGAATGCATCATTATATCTTATAATATAGTCTTCTAATTGAATCTCACAGGATTTAATTATATTAATTTATACTACTAAATAATAAGTATATAATTCATGTAATACTGATAGATAATGCCACTATGATGCATAATAATATAAGTCATACTATTGTGATGTGACATATAATAACACATTATTCTATTGAATAATTCAAATAATTGAAAAGAAACACTTGTTCTCATTCCATAATATAGAACAAAATAATAATTTATAGAAGAATTGTCGATCTAGGACCCAAAAGATAGTTAAATTGTCAATCCAGGACCCGAAAGATGATTTTTCAATCCAGGACCCGAAAGATCAAACAATTCTCAATCCAGGACCTGATATTGAGGTCCTGGATTGAGAATTGTATGATCTTTCGGGTCCTGGATTGAGAATTTTTGTGATCTTTCAGGTCCTGAATTGACAATTAATCTTTCGGGTCCTGAATTGACAATTAAACTATCTTTCGGGTCCTGAATCGATAAAACTCCTAATTTATAATATTGATATGTGATATATGTTAGGAATTATGTTGTTATTCTTTTACCTGCTTTTCTATTATGTGCTTTGCTTCGATTTCTACTTTTGATTTTAAACCAACGACTTGCTAATTTTTTGGTGTATATTCTGCAAAATCAGTTAAGTAACGAATCGACCATATATAACAAGTTTTGCTAGAACCGACGAGTAAGACATTATCCACTGCATACATTACTCTCTTATTTTGGGACCAACAATACATATAATGTTTTACCATTTACTATTGCATTATTTCTACCTTAATTTCATAACCTACTAATTATTTTTAATTTTATAATAGATTATGATAGCACTAGTGCCCAAGGTTTATGAAGTTATGAGGTTATTATATATAGCAAAATAATTCATACTGTAAGTATCAATTTTGCAATATTAAGTATTTTCTCAAAAAAAAAAATTGCAATATTAAGTACAATAATATTACTCTATAGTATGATAATTTATAATATTAATAATTAATGTTTTACTTTATAACATAATAAAATACCATGAATCAATATGAAGGTTCCCACTTTCACAGTATTATTGATTATAAAATTTAAAAAATAATTCGATTGTCATTGATCTAATGATCTAAGCATTATTTGGTTGGTGAGTTGGGAACCAAAGAAGATAAGGTTCATGATTTGGGAATAAAGAGAATGAGTAGATTCCCCAATATTTTGGAATGATGATTCGCCATCTAAATGCTAGGTTTCATTCTCTTTTCCAATTTTGATTCAAAATTTCTTTTTTTATTTCATAAAATTTTATAATTAATTATTTATTATTTTCAACATCCTCCAATTTTTTTTATAATCATTATATTAATTATGAAATATTATATTAATAATTTTATATTAAAGTAAATAAGAAATAATATTATTAATTTTAGGCTACATTAATTATATTATTCCAAAATTTATAATAATATTTTATTTTATATAATAATATTTTATTTTATATAAAAAATTTTATTAATTTATTAAATATAATTATAAAATATTATTATTATTAAATTATATTTAATTTATAACTTTATTATAAAACTATTATAGATATATCTTAATATTATTGTATTTATAATATTTTATAAAATTAAATCAAGAAATTAAATAATTTATAATAATTTTCTATTTATTATTATTTAAAATGAAGTTTTATTGTTAATTTATATCACATTTATATTTTATTTAAGATTATTTGTAATTATCTTTTTGGTTTATTAATTTATTATAAATTATATTATTATTAAAAAATAATTATTATATTTAAATATTATTCATATATTTCAGTATTATTATTTTTATAATTAAAATACAAAAAAAATAAATAATTTCATAGTAATATTATTATTTTTCATTGTAATTATAATATTTTACAATTAATGTATTATTATTTGCAATGAACTCTGTTAGGAATACACTACACTACACTAGATGCTGCATTGTTTGTAGAATCTCTTAGGCTATACCCATTGTTGTCAAAATTCCTGCCTAGCACCACTTATACCCTTGTCGAAGTGCTAGGCGGTACTTAGCTAGCCGAACCGAATATCCTCAAATTTCTGTGTCTAGTCAGTTGGGCGAGTAATTGGCGTCTACGCATTTCCTACGCCTCTTAATCCGCCTAGCCACCGATTTAGGTGGCCGACTAAGCAAGCTATGTGTCGAATAATCAATTTAGACGGCCTACTTTTTATGGTTTTTTTAAGAATAATAATTTTTTTTATAATTTTAACTTTTATCTATTTATAGATATTCTAATAAATATTAAAAATAAAAAATTAGTTTACCGATTAACTTCGGCCTAGAAAACGCCTAGGCCCCGCTTAAATCACTTAGGCGCTAGGCCCCACTCGAGCGCACGAGTAGTGCCTAGCGATTTTTACAACCTTGGCTATAACCAAAAATGCTTATTTTTCTTTTTTATATTATAATAATAATTTTGCAGAAAATATGAATGTGAATTTAATATGTTGAGACTTAAGACTACGTACTCCATGACATTTTTAAAGTTAGATCTTAGACATGAGGAAGCAGATTTTGTAGAAGGATTAGTAGAAAAATCATCACCTCCAAATTAAGGTTGAATTTTGTTAACTCTTGTAATCGATGAAATTCGTTGAATATTTGGAGCAAAATTAGAGGATCACGTGAAAAGAAAAACAAAAAGCCAAACGCGAAATAAATAAGATGGGATCCAGTTAGTTATGATATGGCTAACCTCGGAATTGGATGATAGATTTTGGGACTACAACAAAATTGGTAATAGACTACACAAATTATTATTTGTGTAGTTTATATTGTAAAAGACTACACGAAAGTGTATTTGCGTAGTTAATAAAACTGGCGCTGAACTAATATTCACTACACGAAAAAAATACGTAGTCTATTTTAATATACACTACGTGAATCCCTGCGTAGTGTGTTTTTAAAAAATAAAAATAAAAATAGACTACGCACTTGCCCGTGTCGTCTATATGTAACGCAACAGGGTAATAGACTACGCGGGAGAACGCGTAGTCTATATTAACAAACATGACGTGTATTTATCGCGTAGTCTATATTCGTATAGACTACGCGGATCACAGTGTAGTTTCTCTTTTCATAAAATTTGGATTTAAACTACGCGATCGCAAACGTAGTCTATATTTACTCACAGATAAGAAAAAATGTTGTGAATGCATAGTATATAAATATTTTTTTTATAAAAAAACATAATTCAATTTTATGAGTACCTTTTCCTAACAGTGAGTTTAGGGTGTGAGGAAAATATCGATTTATATTAAATGAAGGGTAAATAGGGGAAAATACCCTAAACTATTGACGTTTTTGGAAAAATACCCCAATCCATTTCCATCAGTTAAAAATACCTCAATTTTTACTTTTGTTTATGAATAATACCCTAATCTATTGAATTTATTAGAAAATACCCCAATGTATTATTATTAATTTAAAATACCTCAATCTTCAATTTCATTTATGAATTATACCAAAACGATAAATATTATTGGCTCACACAAAGATGAAAAAACAACTATAATATCAAAACGATAATTATAATACAAACGAACATAGTTGGTTTGACCGCCATCTTTGTGTGAGCCAATAATTTTTCTTGTTTTGGTATAATTCATAAATAAAATTAAAGATTAAGGTATTTTTAACTAATAATAATAGATTGGGATATTTTTCCAAAAATATTAATAGATTAGGGTATTATTCATAAAGAAAAGTAAAGATTGAAGTATTTTTAACAGATGAAAATAGATTGAGGTATTTTTCCGAAAACGTTAATAGTTTAGGGTATTTTGCCCTATTTACCCTAAAATGAATGGGGGAATTTATAATTTTGGAGTTAATATTTCCCTCCAATATTTTTCCAAACTTGAATTGTGTGAGTAGAAGACATAAAAAATGAAAAATAAAATATCATTGAAATAATAAGCACATAATTAGAAGAGCAAAAATCTATTATAACAATTTGGTTAAATGTACTTTAGTAAATAACAACCCTTATGAAATACTTCAAAAAATAGCAAAAACACATTTTCATCAATTTTTCTTCCATAAATACCCTTCAATTATTTCTCTTTTATTTATTTCAATTATAATTGTTTTTATTTCTAATATTTTTATTTCTAATACACATTTCTAATTCTAAATTGTAATAGAAATATTATATTTTATCATTTATCTCTGTAACTACTGTTTTTAATTCTTGTATTTGTTTATTTAGTTGTGTTATTTGATTATCTGAATGTAATGTTTGTCTTTTTAGTGGTTCAATCCATTTATTATGATTTATATTACTTGTACTAGCTCTTGCATGTTCTATAATATTTTTTGAGATTGATGTATTATTTTGAATTCTTTGAGATGAACTTCGTTGAATGAATTTTTGTAGGTTATTATTTTTTTTATTACAGTACTTGTAGTACTTAATAGTTCGTCTGTATATATTCTATCTCTATGTTGAAAAATTATACTTAAATTACTATTAATTAATGCATAAGATACTTTGTAACTTACAGTAAATGGTATGTCTAAGGATTTCATTAAATTTTTTTTAACAAAATTACATCGAACACCAATTGCATCACTAAAGGTTTGTGTTTGGAAAGGAATTCCATATTGTAATGCAACATTGAATTTAATAATGTCAAAACCTAGATTGCCATCTATTTCTCCTATAATTTTATCTTTTTCATTCAAAATTCTATTGTCAACAATTTGTAATTGTACGGGTGTATCTATTGCTGTGAAATAAGTAGATTTTACAATTATTTGTATTATTCCAATATGTATGTATCCTAATTTCTTCTGATCTTTTTTAGGTATTTTTTCTATTTTTTCTTTTATTTTTTCTTTGTTCATTATGTAAGCTTGGAATTCATAATTTGCTTGATTCATGTATACTAATGATTCTCCACTAATACATCCATAGTATACTATATTTTCTCGATTTAATATATTTGATATTCTTTTATTAAATATTGGAATTTCTATACTTTCTTTAGAGTTAAGTGTTAATTCTCCCTTTTTTTGTACCTTATTTTTTATTTTCTTATCGAATATTATATCAGACAAATATTCTCCGATTGACTCTATTTTTTCTATTTCTTGTATATTATCTTGTTCTTGTTTTTGCTTCGAATTTTCTCCTTTTTCAAAGATATTCATAGTAATTGTTTAATATTTTCTTTATATAAATTTATTCGTGGAATTTTAAATTTTTCACCTTGTATTTTTAGTATTAATTCTTTACTTTTTATTTTATAATTAAAATTTTCTAGAAAATCTATTCCTAATATTATTTCTTTTTGTTCTTGTTTAGTTCTTCCATCAATTGGTATTTCTACTTTTACTGAGAGTGTCTTACTAAAAATAATATTAACAGATGTATATTTAGTGTTTCTTACTGGAGTTTCTTCGAGAGTAATATATGTTACTTCTGGATATAAATCATAAATTTCTGTTACTAAATCTTCACTTATAAAACTTGTACAAGATCCTGTGTCTATTAATGCAACAACTAATTTTTTGTTTATACTTGTTAGTATATGATATTGATTATAATTATTATGATCTGACTTATCTTCTATGTTCTTCATATCATTTATTACTCTGTCGGGCCTGCTATATGCTGTCACAGCGATATAGGTTGCCACTTTGACATTTCATGCTTGATATGTTGAACCTTGTAAAAGAGTTTTTGTGATTTCATACCTGAAATGTTTCTTCTTCAAGATCTCAAGATCAATTCGGCCAAAGAGCTTCCTCGCTGTAGCCGTTTTCAGATCCTCCAGAGATAGAAAAAATGTTTCATATATGAGAAATATATTACATTAGATAGAAAGAGAAATATGTTACAATAGGAAGTGTGTCCTCTCCTAATGAGAGAGCCACATTATTTATAGGCAACGAAAGGTCTGCCTTTTACATAATGGAGGGGTACCACTTCACATGGAGGGGTACCACTACACAGTTCAAACTAATAATTTACATAGTAAAAGAGAAAAATAAAAAAATAGTGATGTCTTTTCACATCTTTTTTTCTTCTATTGTCTCAAAGTCTGCATCTCCGTCGGTGCTTGGTGTACATATGCTACATGCATGATCTCCATGAAATTCTTCTATCAGTCTGATACAAATCTCTTGCTTTATTTCTGGAGTGTATTCGAAATCAATTCCTTGTAAATCTCTTAGGAATTTTTATATATATTTCTGGCTTTGAATATCTACTTCTTTCTCCCTTGCTTGCATGCTCCATATAATTACTGATTTTGAAATATAATTTGTTCGTGCTCGAATCTTGATTCCTCGTAGTAGTATCAGGACATAATTATTTAAAAATTATTGTATGATGTCTTCATGCTTTGTATCTCCAATAGTAGGGTAGTTTTGATTGCTTACTCCTATCTGGCATAATTGTATGGCTGGTTGTCTAACTTGTCCCGCTTGCTCTCCTTCATTGAAGAATAGTGGGTATGTTGCAAATATCTTCAAGAATCCTTCTCTTTGCTTTATTACTCCTGAATGATATTGCTGGATAGCCTTCTTCATATAGTTTGGAAAATATCGAAATATATCCATGTTTCTGAAGTATATTGTGCTTATGAGTCCACTTTGGAACATCATATATGTCTTAATTGGATCTGCTTCGGGTAAAACAATTGCCTTGGGCCCTTGAAATGTGCCTTCAATAGGGTATATGCTTGAGAGTTTATCTGCCGTTGTGTATTTAATCAAGAAATTATATTCTTGATCAAAAATTGCTTTGGTTAGTTTTGTTAATTCTTCCCGTTCTTGTTCAGTAGGGATAGAATTTATTGTTAGTGGTTTGTTATTAGAGATTCTCCCTAAACTTGCCATTCTTAATTGAAGTGGTTGTCCTGGCATTGCTGCTTTTGCTGCATAAGTGCTTCGGTACTCTGTTAGTGCATTTTTTGCTTCCTGTAGGCTAGGGTATTTTTTGTAGATGATGCCGCTTTGGTTGTTGATGAAGATTGCTGCCTTGCTCCAGTCATCATATATTCCTGCATTTAAGCCATTAAAAATAACATAGTATGCTTTGGCTCTTTCTTCTTCATCAAATTTTTCTTTAGATCGAGATCCATCAGCTGTGTGTTCTTCTGCCTTTGATTTACCTTGATTGTTGTTGCTGAGGAATCTTCAGTTTGTTTACCACTGGATGAATTAAGCATTAATTCTATTGCCTGTGCTTATTTATCTGCTTGGCTTGCTTCTTTTTGCAATTGTTGTGCTTGCAGACGACATTGTTTTGCCTTTTCTAATAATCTTTCTCTTTCTGCTTTCAGGATGGATCGGACTCCTTCCATTCTCTTGTTAATGTATCTGCTAGATTGTTTTCTTTGCCTAAAATGTGTAAAGATAAGAAATCGTATTGTTGAGCTTCAAGGCTCCATCTAAGCAATCGACCTTTATTATACGATTCTTTTATCTTGTATTTTGTAAAGTCTTTTGTATAGGAACTGTCCGTTTGATATATAAATTTCTTTGGTTGTAAGTCCAATTTGAATTTTCGTAATGCTTTTATTAATGCAAGTGTTTCTTTTTCATGGACCGTATAATTTTTCACAGCTGATTTAAATGTTCATGATGCCCATTTCGTTAATAATATATTCTGAAATTGTTTTAAAAATGTTTTTACTTCAGATGGTTTATTATTTGTGATAAATATTTTGAAATCATTATAAACACCTGGGATTGCTTGAAGGACTGCTCCCCAAGTATCTTGACTTGCGTCAGTATTTAGAATGAGTAAATCATTTGGTTTTGGTAGATATAATTTTGGAAGATTTTTACATAACTCTTTTAAAGCTTTTACAGCTTGTGTTGCATCAATCGTCCATTTCCATGGAATCTTTTCTGATATCATTTCTTGTAGTAATGCTCGTTCTTTTGAAAAATGTTTTATAAAACCCTTTTCACCAATATAGGTTAAACACCCAAGAAATCGTTGTATTTGATTTCTATTTTCTAATCTATTTGGAAATTTATTAATTTTTTCTAATAAATGTTTTTGTGGTTCTATGTATCCCCCTTTTAAAATCTTCATTCCTAGGAATTCTACTTCTTCTAATGCTATTTTTGCTTTTTCTTTACTTAGAATTACTTCTTTTTCTTTTAGTTGTAATAGAATCTTTGCAACTTGATTTAAGTGATGATTTCTTGTTCCTAAAGTAAATATTATAATATCGTCTATATATGCCAGACTTATAGATTCAAATCCTTTAAGATTATTATCCATAAATCGTTGATAGATACTAGGTGCCTGTTTTAATCCAAATGGCATAACTGTAAATTGATATTGATTTTGTGGTGGACAACTAAATGCTGTTAAAGGTTTAGTATCCTTATGTAATCGTAATTGTCAATATCTTGATTTTGCATCAAGAGTTGTGAACCATTCTGCCTTTTTAATTTTATTAAAAATATAATCTTGCCTAGGTAATTTGTATGCATCTCCTCTAGTGGCTTTATTCATTTCTTTATAGTTTATAATCATTCTTCTTTTTCCCCGTTTTATTTCATTATGATTTTCAACATAAAATGCTGGTGCACTATGTGGACTTATGCTTGGTTCTATAATTCTCTTTTCTAATAATTTTTCTGTTTCTTCTTTAAATTCTGCGACATCTCTTTCTGTATATGGAATTCTATTTGGTACATTTACTTCTTTATTGGGATCTATTAATTCTATCCTAACTTCCATTGTATTTGTATTTTTAATAGGGTCTAAAGGATCTTGACTACTTATTTCATCGAGGATTCTCAATACTTTTATTTCAATTTCTTCGTGAATGTACAGAATTAGTTGATTTTTAAGTTCATGGATAATCTTTCCTTGTAAAAAGGAAAGTGTAGTATATATCTTTGTTGTAACTAAATGTCTACGTTGGTTTTCCATTGCTGGACAACGTAATTTTACTTTATCAATTTCTTGAATAAAAGGGTAATATTTTTTAAGAAAATTATTTCCTAGTATTAATGGTACTCATGTATCTTGTTTGTATAAGGTGTCTAGAGGGAATTTTCTTCCTTCAATTAATATTACAAGATCTTTTGCTCTTTCATTTATTTGGATAATTTTATTATTTGCAATTCTTACTTGTATTGGTTTTTCTAGTGTGGACCAATATTTTGTTGGTAATATTTTTTCTTGTGCAAGGCATATAGTTGCTCCAGTATCTATATAAGCAAAAGTATATTTATTAAATAGTTTTATTTTTATAAATGTACTATTCTTGCTCCTCACTACTTTCTGTATAACTGGAACTTTCAGATTCAGATTCTATGCTATATGTATCAAAATTCATTTCTTCGCCTTCTTCGTATATATCTTCTATAGGTTCAAGCCCTAAAGAGTATATTAGTTTTATTTTATTCTCTTTATATAAATTTTTCTTTGGACATTCATTAGCATAATGACCAAATTCTTGACATTTCCAGCATCTACATGTCTTTTTTTCTTTTGAATTTTTCTTATTTCTTGTGTTTTTATTATCGTATTTATCGTATTTTCTATACCTCCTCTGATATTTTTGTTTCCATGGTTTTTTAAATGTTCTATATTTTTTATATCGAGGATAATAATATTTTTTATATCTTCTCTTTCTTTCGGGATTACATCCATATTGATGTGGAATTGTTTCAAGTTGTTTACAACATCGTATATTTATTTTTTCTAAATATTTTTCTTCAGTTTTTCTCATACACAAATCATCTCTATATTCTAATGCATATTTTTCTATTAATCCTTATGTTTCTGTTGTTTTAGTTTTTGCTGGGTTTGTTAATTGTGTATTTATATATCGTAACATTGCTGGTGGTAGTTTACTTTTTACTATATCTAATAGACCAGTTCTGTAATAATATTTTCTTATTTGACAAAAGAAATTTTCTGTAAAACATGGGTCACAGAGAGCCATATTACTTAGTATTTTTATAATATGTGATTTTTCAAATTCTCGTGTTGTTTCTGATTCATCCCCAAAAAATTCTGCAAATATTTCTTTGGCTAATTGTTTTAGAATGTCAAATTTAGCTTCCTTTGATGTATCTGTTTTAGCATAGTTGTTATAATTATATGGCATTGTTTGTAACCAGTCTGATAATTGTCCTGTAGCTTTATACATTATATATGTTAAAAAATCTTCTAGTGGTAAATTGCTAATTGTATCATCATCGGTTTAAACTATCATTTGGAATTGATTTATCCATAACATAATTAAACTCGATGCATTTGATGCACAATCTATGTTTAATACTCCACTACTTATACTTCTTTCTTTCTGAATATATGATGGTGGAATATTCTTTTTGTATTTTCCTTTTGTATATGTATAATCATTTTTATACATATAATCAATAAAGCTTTTTTCATATTTATTTGGTCGTGTTTCATAACTTGTAGAAGCATTTTCTTGAAGTTTATTATATTCTTCTTTTTTACGTTTTTCTTCTTCTTTTTCTTCCATATTTAATGTTGGATTTTCATCATCACTATCTATTCCATATATGATACCTTGAGCATCTTCTTCATCAATTCTTGCAACCTTTAAATCTTGTATGTGTAATTTGTTAATTAATTTTGATAATTTTTCTATTTCGTTTATCTTCGAAATGGTGGTATCCATTTATTTGTTAAATTTATAGGTTCATCTTTTATTAATTTTCTAGTTGTCCCTTTTGTTACTAATTCTTGAATTAATTCTAATGCCTCTTTACATTCAAGACATTTTTCTTTTCCTGTTAATATTTTCTCATTATCTAATTCTCCTTGTTCTTTTAGGAAATTTATTAAATCTTGGTATTTATATTTTCTTATTTTTGTTTTCTTTATTTGATTTATTGAATCTAATAATTCTTTTTGATTTTCTTTAATTATTTCTATTAATGTTAATATTAAATTAGATAGTTTTGAATTCCCTTCTGTCATGCGGTTATTAGAATTATTAATTGTTGTTCTAATTCTTCTAATAAAGCTTCTAATCGAAACATTTCATATATTTCATTTTCTACTCTATGAAATTCTATTAATTGTATTGTAAGTTTTATAGTTTCTTGAATTCTTAAAATTTGTTTTCTTAGTGTTATCATCTCAAAATTGTTTATTGCTCTTATACCAAAATTGTTTACCAAAATTGTTTATGCGGATTTTTGGGAATTTTAATTAATTGTGTAGATGGAATTTCATTTTGTGTAAATGGAATTAAATTAAGATAAATATAAAAGAAATATATAGGAGGGTGTATTTGGAATTTCAACTCCATTCAAACCTTGGTCAAAGCACTTTTGCTATATTATGAATATTTTTATAAGAGTTGCTATAAGGCTGAACTATACTTATAAATTTTGCTAGTTTAAATTATTAAGTCTAATTAGAATATATAACCTCTCCTCTTTTCTATCTTCTCAACCCTCTCTCTCCATTCTTCTCAAAATTTTCACCGTCAGAAAATCTAAATTTGGGAATTCAAGATTGAAATGGAGGGCGGCCATCTCCAGCGCTGGCGGCATTATCCCGGCAGCCGAGAAATTTACCGGTGCATCTTCTCCTACCCACCCCGCCATCTGCAGCCCAGGACACTATTCTTTCCCGTCCATGAACAGTGGCTCGGGATTTTGGGCGACGCATTGTTCACGCGATGAGACACTATCCTATTTTTTTAATCAATTTTCTCGTGCAACAGTTCCGTCCGTTTCTGCACTGCAGGCGCTCCATCCATAACTGGTAAATACTTCATTTTTAGTGTTCTTTCTTTTTCTTCTTTTTGGGGGTATTTTACTAGTTCAATTCTATTGTTTTTAAGATTAAGATTTCCAAGGTTTACTTCAATTTTGGGTTGGATTGGGTTGGATGGGTGTGCTCTAAAGCAATAAATTGTTGGAAATCGATGCAAGAATTGAGGGCTCTGTAAAGCCCGAGTATATATATGTCTCTTTCTTATTTTCTATATATTAATTGATCTCTTAATATCTTCTGCTAGGGGATTGAAGGAATTATTTGAAATAGAGCTTTTGTGCACAATAGATAATATCTTCTGTTTGATTTTGATATTCCAAATTTCTATGTTGTGTTATTGGTACAAAATAATGTTGATGTCTAGGATAATTGTGATTATTTATTAATATTATTTTTATTTTTAGGAGGATGGAGTTAGGTTTATATATGGATCGATGCTTTTGAACTTTTACTTATCAGTTTATAATTTGTATTAGTAATGTATCATTTATTCCCAATAATTGGTCAAGTGATAGAACTGAATATATGTTTTTACACTTCTGAATTATTAAAAGTCAAATCCTTATACATTTATATTTTAAAAAAATTTGATATATTCTCTACGAACATGGAGAATATTAAGCTAGTTGATTGAAATACCAAAATATATAATATGTGATAATGACAGAAATGGTCATTTTCAAAAATCAAAATAAGAAAAACCAAAAGAGTGATAGAATAATTGTTTCTACACAGCATGCTTAGCCAAAATATATGTATTTTCTAAGAAAACTGTATGCTCAAAGATTGCACTCTTAAGCAGACATACGTTCCTATCACCTATGCTTAGTGTGTACACAAATCCACATAACAATGGCACTCTAAGCTTAATATTACTCCCCTTAAGAGATTAATTGAATTTACTTGCCAGTTATCCCACAATTTCTATGGCTGCATTTGAATTTTTTTGTTTGAAGTTTTGCAAAGGAAGTCGGAAAGACACGTGAGACAAGATTCTTATACTTCATTCTCTCTGGTCATGATGTTTTCAATTGTTTTTACATTTCATTGTTTCTAGGCTACTACATTAGGTTTGTAATCAATATTATACTTGGACTATCTATTATATTCATTTTTCTAGTCTTTTAAGTGCAATCATGTATAATTGCTTGTACTTTTTAGTTGGCGTTCATTGTGTCAATTTTTAGAGGTTCCTAAAGCTCAAGCTAGTATATTATGATCCATTGCCCAACTCGTTCTGAATACTGGTATTAAACTAGCATGTCAGAAGAGTGGTGTAATTCTCACCATAGAATAACCAAAAAAACTCATGTTGTCTGAAAGAAAAAATAAAAAAGGTTATCTTTGGGTAGCAGGCTATGCTCTGTTTTTCATGTTGATTTTCCATTTTCTCCACAATTCGTGTGCCAGTAGTTAAAATCCTCAACACATCTTTATCTGTATTTATTGGTGCTAGAGGGGCATTCCTCTTGATAGAGTTGTAGCTCTTCTCTCTGAAAATAAACAAAGCTAACTATGAATATGAAGCTAGATGCTCCACGGTTCTAGTGAGCTGCATGATTCACCTATTCTTTCAGTTGCTGGAAACTTACCTGTTCTCTTGTTAAAAAAATCTCTTGATCTGAAAAAGCTGTCATTCTTATATTTGTTTGGTTTACTTATGAGATGGTAACTAATGGGAACTTTTTCTCTGTATGAAGGGTTGCCCTATGTCTTTCACTCTTTCCTGAAACTTTTTTTCAGTGACCTCAAAAGCGTTAGAGCTAGCTTGAGCTGAACCCATAGAATGCTTTTGAGTTTAGATTACTTTTGGAAACTGTTAAATGCCCCTCCTTGACTAGAGTTAGTGTTTTACTGTTACTGATGGTGCCTTGTTCATATGGGACATTGATGTGAAATCTTTTGATAGTTCTATGGAGATTGTAGAAATGATTAAAGCTCTTTCTTCTATATTATTTTCCATTGCATGATGTCTTTGATTTGATACACTTGGATTTTCTTATTTGGTTGGTACTGTTAGTGTGCATGTTAAGTAATTAAGTTGCGTGCCTCAACATTGTAGTACATGGTAAAACTCCTCAAGAATATTCTGTTTAATGGTTCTTGGCACATCCTTCCTTTCTGATCTGTTTTGACGAAGTTCTTTTCTTTTTCGTTATTTTTTATTGTTCCACATTTTTTTTAATCTTATTGATGTTAATCGCCTGATTATATTTTTTTTGGGGCAGTGAGCTTCTATTTAGGTAATTTAATGAAATTAAAGATATTAATTCACAAATCTGGTACTTGTAGGTCCTGTCATGACGAAATTTACTATCGCATTGAGGGAAATTGGGACGTACAAAGAAGTTCTTAGATCACAGGTATGAACTTATAAATCTGGTCTCAGAAAAAGGTTTCTTATTTGTCTTTCAGAACTTTTTTGGGAAATTATGTTGTACTTCATCTGTTTTTTTGACATACTTCTTGGCAATGATACAATATTTTATTGTGAAATGGTATTATATTTAACATGCCTCGAATATATATTTAAGATTTTGTGTTTTGCTTATACAGGTTGAACACTTGCTAAATGACCGATTGCTGCAGTTTGTAAATATAGATTTGCAGGATGTCAAGGTACTATACGCTGTTCTACTGCTAGACTGTTCAAGTTGTACATGTAGGCCTTCTGTTAAAAAACTAAGAAGTACATTAATTTCTTCTAGGTCATATTGGCTATCTTTAATTCGAAAAAAGTACATTAGAGTTTGCCGGTTTTGTTGCCCTAGAGTTTGTTAACTGCTTACTCTACATGGACATCTCTTTCTGTCTTATTAACCCTTTCTGTGATTGAATGCTAGCTGCATGAATCACGATATTCTTCCTTTGGCCGAAAGCTCTCAAGATATGCCAACTGCAACTTGGATTCACTATTTTATGCATCCAGTCTCTGTTTTATTTTACCATAATCTTTTGACTCAGTTTAGCTGCATAGGTGGCGTCTGCGCGAAAAGAGATTCTTCCCCACCCCATTATAGGCAGGGAGACATTTTTCATCTTTAAGTTCTTGGAGGGACCATATTTTTCATAAGTTATTTGATAATGCATTTTTGGGGGATTGTGATATTATTCTGTGAGTGTTAAATTTTGATCGAGTGATGCATGATAACTTTGTGCAGTTTGGATGCTCTCCATTACATGCATGCAACAAGCACTGGGAATATGGAGTTGTGTGAATTCTTGAATGAGGAAGGAGCAGAGGTTGATGATGTTGACAAAGCAGGGCAAACTCGACTAATGACCGCTGCATTATTTAATAACAAAGATGTAAATGTCTACATACATACTTTTTCCTTAACTTTATAGGTCCTATAGTTGATTCATTGACTTTGTTGTTAAACTGTAATCGGTGATTGCTGTTGAGCAACTTCTGTTACACATTACTGTTTTAATTTAATTTAATTTATATTTTGGTTCCTCTTATATTTATATTTTTCATATTTACAGGATTTAAAATTTGATAAATTGTTTGTTTTTACAAGATTTTTTAAATTGAAAATATTCAAAAAAAAACTTACAAAATATAGACTACGCGGAAATTAGCGTAGTCTATCTCTGGGTCGACTATGCGGATTTTCATGTCGTCTATCTTAGTATAGACTATGCGGATATTAGCGTAGTCCATAATGGTGTATACAGAAATAGACTATGCGGTATTTCGCATAGTCTATATGGAGATAGACTACGCGAGACGCTGCGTAGTCTATCTCCTTATAGACTACGCAACATGCCGCGTAGTCTATCATCGCAAACTTGTAGACTACGCCGTTAAAGACTGAGCAAAAATTCCATATAGACTACGCGGAACAGCGCGTAGTCTATCTTCAAATAGACTACGCGGCATCTAGCGTCCTATAGACTACACCTTTAAAGACTACGCGAAAATGAGTAATACACTACGCGGAATCCGCGTAGTCTTTAATCTGAATTCGTCCACTGTTAGATAGATATATGATATATTCTTATATTTCATGAGTATTTATTCATATCTTTTGTATCCTAGTTAGATTTAGATTGCATAGCTATCTATAAATACATGTACATTGTACTCTTATTTTGTGTGTGAAAAAAAAGATTTCCAATCTTTACATGGTATCAGCCTAACTGCCTAAACCCTAATTCTGGTTCTCGTTCGCTGGTTTCTTGCGCGTCTTCAACTTGCGCCCGCGTCGACAATGGCTGCACCGGAAATTGATATTCCCACCCTCCATCTGTCAACCATGATCCACATGGTGAACTTTAAACTCACCTCTTCCAATTATCTTTTGTGGCATGCGCAGATCGAGCCTCTTCTCATTACTCAACACTTTCTTCCTTACGTTGATGGCTCACGCCCTCCTCCTGATCGTGAAGTTTCCGATGCTGACGACCGTCGTTCTCCCAATCCTGCTTGTGCAAAGTGGTACTCTCAGGATCAACTCATTAAACTATTTTTGGTGTCTACTCTCACAGAGGAGTCGATGGCTACGATCATCGGATGCCAAACTTCTCACGATGTATAGGCTGCTCTCTCTCGCTCTTACAGTCATGCATCCAAGGCTCGTGAATTGAGTCTGAAGGACGATATCCTCTCCATCAAATGCGGTGACGCTTCAGTCGCCGAATATGGCCAACGATACAAGACCCTGTGTGATCAGCTCGCCGCCATCGGCCACACCCTCAACCCATCTGATAAATCACATTGGTTCTTACGTGGTTTAGGGTCTGTTTTTGCATCTTTCACCACGGCTCAGCTCGCCATCGAACCGCTTCCGGACTTTGACACCATCCTCGCTCGTGCGGTGAGTCATGAGCTATTCATGAAGTCGACGGATGCTGCACCTACTTCCTTGGCCGTCGCCTTCCACAGAACGCAGAACAGTCGGGATAATCAATCTCAGAATTCTCGCGATGGTAAGTCTTCTCAGAACCGAAACCACAAGAAGAATAACAATAATCATCGACGTCCATGGTGTTACTTCTGTCGTGATCTGAATCACAGTGCTTTTGATTGTCCGTAGAGATTCGACCATTCTTTTGATCGAGCATCCCGGCCGCCCCCTTCGGCAAATCTCACCGATGCCTTCTCAGCGAACTACTCGCTTTCTCCAACACCTGTGTCCGATTGGTATCTTGACACCGGCACATCGGCCCATATCACCGCTGACTTCGCTGCTCTTGATGATGTCTCCATCTACTCTGGTTTTGACAAAGTGACTGTTGGTAATGACAGTCATTTACCTATAACTCACATAGGTTACTCTTCTCTATCTCGATTTATTCGCTTACATAATGTTTTAGTTGTTCCTGGCATCACCAAAAAATTTATTGTCTGTGAGTAAGCTTTGCCATGATAACCCCGTGGAAGTTTTGTTTAATGACTCTGGTTTTCAGGTTCAACATCGGGACAATAATCGCCACCGGCAAACGTGAGCATGGCCTGTACGTGCTGGATTTCTCACCCTCGGCCCTCCTTGCTGCACCTCTCACTACTACTCCTCGAGCTTCGTTCGAACTTTGGCACTCTTGCCTAGGGCATCCTGCACCAGCCACTATCTCTTTTTTGCAAAAACTTAATTTAGTTTCCCTTAGTTCTTTACTTCCAGAGCCTGCATTATGCAATGTTTGTCAATTAGCCAAAAATACTCATTTTCCTTTTTCTACGTCTAATAAAGGTGCTTCACATTTTCTAGATTTAGTACACTGTGATTAATGGGGACCTGCGCCTGTTATTTCTTCCTCTGGTTTTTGATATTATGCCATCTTTATCGAAGACTACTCTAGGTTCACTTGGTTTTATCCCTAACATTTGAAATCCGATTTTGTTGAGGTTTTTACTCACTTTAAATCTCTTGTTGAAAATCAGTTTTCCTGCACAATTAAGAAATTCCAAAGCAATGGTGGAACTGAGTTCACAAATTCTAAACTTCAACACCTTTTTACACTTCCAGCATCCACCATCTCATATCATGTCCCTATACTCCTGCACAAAATGGTAGAGCAGAGCGCAATCATCGTCATATCACTGAAATGGGATTAACACTACTCTTTTATTCCTGTGCCCCGCTCTCCTTTTGGGTAGATGCCTTCAGTACAACAGTTTACACTATAAACCGTCTACCTAGTCAGCTTCAGTAGGGATTTACCGTGAACCGAATCACTAAATCCAAATAAGCAGGACCAATCACGGATGTTGAATACGATAAACAATTCATCAAAACCTAGCGTGCTCCAATGAATTTAATGCATGGATATGGAGATTATCGTAAATCCGTAGAGTCTGATCCGATCTTTTGCGTTTGAATATCCAACTTTAATTCAACCACGCGATCCGATTAAATCTGCGGAAACAGAAATTAGCAAAACCAATTTCTTGATTTAATCGAATATAAAAGAAAAAACAAAAAGGAAGAATCTTGTTCTCCAGATCAGATCTTCAGATCTGTATCCCAATGTTGTTCAGATTTGATACTGGTGAGGATTCCACAGATCTGTGATGTGTAGGCCGGAGTCGAAACCCCTTCTCCTCCCAAACACAGGTGCCGCCCACTATCTCTCTCTGCCTAGGGTTTCAACTGATTTGAATTTTGATAAAGTGGCTAGGGTTTCTGAGAGAGAGATGTCTATTTATAAACCTAGGGTTTTAACCCTAATGAGCTACTGGGCCTTTTTCAACATATTTAATTGGGCCAGACCTGAGACCTAATGCAAATAATAAAGTGGGCCTATGAATTAATTAATTCCCATGTCCACAACCCAGAACACAATTAATTAATTAATATTAATTCTTTTTCACCACAAAATTAATACTGACCTACCCCTTTATTACCACGTTGTGAGAACGGGCTGCATTTATATGAGAATCCCCATATTTAAGGTTACCAGACATTCATTAATTAATCGGAGCTTCTGACAAGCTCTACCTAAAATTAATTAACATATTATTTTCCTGAGCAGTACCACTCAAACCTTATCACTTGTGTCTGAACTTAATCAGCCTGCAGGACTTTGGCACAATGAACGTTATTGAGTTCCTCAGTGAATGTCCCCATCCTATTACTCGGATATGATTACCTAAATCCAGTCTCAGGCTGTACTACACGAACTGCTGCTACCCAAGATGCGGATATACGAGCACGTTACTTAGGCACTCCACCATGGCAAATCAAAGCAACAGTCAACCCAGTGCATACCCCTGAACCTTCGTTAGGGTTTGGACTCAATCAAGAACGAGATCTTGTATTCGCTAATGTCAGACAGACAAATACATCTCAATGAGGTCCAATCAACACGCCACCCTCGCGTACCAGCATATCAAGTAATCAAGACAGATTACTTCTTCCGACTATGCTGCAGCCATCCGGACAGACGTATCCTTAATGATGTCTCGGTTGTGATAATATTTATGTCTCACTAGGTCAAGTGATCATATTGTCTTTCGCAATCTACAACGCGCCGTATGATCGTCCCTATCGGTGAGACAAGACGATACCATTGTTACGTGCATGTAAGTTTGTTTAACAGATAGGAGAAAAGTCAATCGTATACTCATTGTAATAATTGCTTTCTGTATACAAAAGCCAATAATCTCCCACTTATACTCAAAGCATTAAAACAGCTATTACAGAGTATACAGTGTGTCTATCTAGCCTAGCTATTACATCAACCACTGCCAGTGGTAGGCATCTACCTCAGACCTAGTCCACGAATTTGTCTTTCGTAAACCTTCTGCGGCAAGCCCTTTATAAATGGATCAGCTAGGTTGTCTCTAGTGTCAATCTTCTTGATCAGCACATCGCCCCTCGATACGATTTCTCGTATGATATGGTTCTTCCTCTCTATGTGTTTGCTTGCCTTGTGAGTCCGTGGTTCCTTTGAGTTCGCCACTGCACCAGAGCTATCACAATAGATTGTGATGCTCTTCGGCAAGCTTGGAATCACATTCAAATCTAAAAGGTAGTTTCGGAGCCAATCCCCTTCTTTCGAAGCTTCGGAGGCGGCGACATATTCTGCCTCCATGGTGGAGTCAGCAATGCATTTCTGCTTTGCGCTCCTCCAAGATACAGCCCCACCTCCCAAGCTAAACACATAACCTGAGGTCGATTTCTTCTCATCCTGGTCCCCTTGGAAATCCAAATCTGTATGACCCACAGGTCACAAATCCTTACTTTGATAAACCAGGCAGTAATTCCTAGTTCTCTTCAAATACTTGAGGATGTGCTTTACCGCAGTCCAAGGCGCCTATCCAGGGTTAGACTGATATCTAGCTACCATGCCAACGACATAACAGATATCTGGCCTGGTACACAGCATTGCATACATGAGACTACCCACCGCAGAGGCGTATGGTACAAGACTCATCTCATCTTTCTCCAGCTGTGTCTCAGGACATTGCCCACTAGAAAGATGGACGCCATGTCTGAAAGGTAGCAAGCCTTTCTTGGCGAGCTGCATGCTGAATCGGGCTATCACAGTATCCACATAGGATGCCTGGGATAAGCTTAACATCCTTCTCTTACGATCCCGTAAGATCTTAATCCCAAGGATATACCCAGCTTCTCCCAAATCCTTCATTTGGAACTGTTCGGATAACCAACTCTTGATTTCCGACATCACTCCCTCGTTGTTTCAAAATAGGAGTATGTCGTCCACATATAGTGCAAGGAAAACCACGCTCCCACTGACTCAAAGTCGATACACACTACTTTCGTTCTCCAACTGTGAAAATCCATAGGATTTAATCACATCGTTGAAACGCAAGTTCACGACCTCGAAGCTTGCTTACGTCCGTACAAGAACTTCTTAAGCTTCCAGACAAGATGTTTTTCGCCCTTGCGTATGTATCCCTCCGGTTGCCGCATATAGATGTCCCTACCTTCTTCAAGGTAACCATTTAGAAAAGCGGTTTTGACATCCATCTGCCAAATCTCGAGGTCCATATGCGCAGCTATGGCAAGGAGTATCTGGATGGACTTGAGCATGGCTACGGGTGAAAAGGTTTCATCATAGTCTATGCCATCTTTCTGACTATAACCCTCTGCCACCAGCCTGGCTTTAAAAGTCGTAATTGCTCCATCTGCCCCTTTCTTTCTCTTGTATATCCACTTGCACCCTATGGCTCTAAAGCCATCCGGCAGCTCAACTTTCTCGTATACATCCATAGCATTTATGGATTCAATCTCAGAATCCATGGCGACATGCTATTTTACAACATCCTTGTCCTGCACTGCCTCTTCGTAAGTCAGCGGGTCAGAGTACTCATGTTCGTCTTTCGGGCTCAAGTCCGAAGACTTACCCACGAACATGTACCTTTCCGGCTGGAAAATAACTCTCCCACTACGACGAGGCAACAGTGTTGTGTCAGCAGTAGGTGCAGCAACTTGTGGTTCTGCACCTTGCACTGAAGAACGTGCCTGTTGTGCTTAACCTCTCACAGGTGCACCCATATTCGCACGTTTCCCTTCCCTTGGATTCGCATTCTCGTTTTTAATTTCTTGAAGAACAATATCACTCCTTGACTTGTGGTTTCTCACATACTCATCCTCCAAGAATCTAGCGTTGGTGCTAAGAATGATTCATGACTCTCGGGATAGTAAAAGTAACCACCTCTTGTTAGCCTGGGATATCCTATAAACAACATTACTTTGGACCTGCTTTTCTAACTTATCAGGTTCCTTTGTCAGCACATGTGCCAGATAACCCCAACTCTAAACTTGCACAAACTCGGTTTGCAACCAAGGAAGAGCTCAACAGGTGTCTTAGGAACTGACCACATTTGATACGTAAGTCGTTGTTTCCAATGTGTATCCCCAAAACAAAATGGGAAAGTTTGCATAGCTCATCATTGATCTTACCATCTCTAAAAGAGTACTATTTCTTCTTTCAGCTACACCGTTTTGCTGGGGAGTACCCGGTGCAGTCCACTTGGATGTAATCACATGATCTGACAAATACTGCAGGAACTCGTTACTGAGGTATTCGCCACCGCGTTCAGATTGCAATGACTTGATAGTTTTCCCGACCTTCTTTTCTACCTCAGCCTTGAACTATTTGAATTTCTCAAAGCATTCAGACTTTTAGCGAAGTAGGTAAACATATCCGTATCTTGAGTAGTCATCAATGAAAGTGACAAAGTACTCATAACCTCCACGAGCCTGTGTGGACATGGGCCCACATAAGTCAGAATGGATCAATTCCAACACTTCCTCTGCTCGAGACTGACTAGCCTTGAATACATCTTGCCCTCGATGCAGGATTCGCAGACTAGATAAGGTACAGGCCGGATTAAGTCCAATGTACCGTCATTTGCAAGTCGCTGAATCCACTTCAAGCTGATGTGACCGAGTCTCAAGTGCCAGAGATATGTAAGATCTTCGTTAGAAGAAGTAAGTTTTCTCTTTCTAGGATTATCAATTTCGGATGAGTTACATGCAATACTTGCGGAAGACTTATGATTACAGTTAATTACATAGAGAGAATTATTCAGCATCCCACGACAGATAACACCGTTATTACCAATGATAGAAACACCACAATAAAAAATAACTGAATATCTATCAACATAAAGTTTGGAAACTGAAATAAGGTTCCGCCGAAAATCTGGCACATATAAAACATCTCTCAAAGTCAAAACAGAATCATCAAAGCGCAAGGTGAAATCTCCAATGGAAGCTGCACTCACTTGTGCTGCATTCCCCATCGAGATGGTAACCTCGTCATTCTTCTGCACCTTCCTCGGTGTGAACCCCTGGAAAATGTAACAAACATGATCAGTAGCTCCAGTATCCACTACCCACGAATGAGTAGAAATCGATGCTAAACATGTTTCCGTCACAATTGCAAATGACATACTTTGTCCTTTAGCATTCGGACAATCCACCTTTCCGCAATCAGCACACCTGTTCTCTTTTGAGCGACCTTTATTCTCTTCACCCTTCTTGATTTGCTTACACTGCCCGCTTTCTTGAACTTGCTCTCAGCACCATCTTCTCCAACCTTAGAGGTTGTCGTCGAACTGGTACTGGAAATTGTCAGAGCAGGTTTCCGTTCACGCATGGAAGATTGCTCCACTACAAGATCCTCAAGCAGCTCATGCAGAGCATACTCTCCCCTTGCAGCAACAACTACCTTGAAATCATGGAAAGATTTCGGAAGAGAGTTCAGGATGATATCAATCTCACCTTGAGCACTGATATTTCCTCCCCGCACAGTGAACTGTCTCATGAGCTCGATCATAGACATCATGTGCGTTGTCACCGAACTATCCTAAACCATTTTCTTGCACACAAGATTGTGCACAAGTCTATAGTTAATAGTCCACTCCACATTGCCATAAGCCGTCAAGAGATCCTTCCAGATCTCTCCAGCCCTATTGAGGTTCTCATACTTGTGCTTTAATTCTCTAGATAGGCCAGTCGTGATAGGCCAATAGGTGAAATCATCAGCATCCTCCCATCTTTCAGATAACTCAAGCTCAAGATCACAAACTTCATCATAGCCAGGCACTAGTGGATCCATGAAAAGAACATATGCTTGATTTTTCAGATAAAGGATGTGTTTGATGCAAAAACTCCATTCAGGGAAGTTCGGACCACATAAGGGATTGAGAGCAAGAATATGATCAACAGTAGACATAGACATATCTGAAACAATAAAGAATCTTAAATAAGAACATACATGCAGAACTTTGAAAACAAATGCATTGAATACCTCTTGATAAATCAAGTACAAATGTTTTCCACTAATAGCCTAAGAGTTCCCACCGCAAGCTACACTCGTAGACGTTTATGATGTCACCCTCAACCAGAACTGTGGTTTTAAGCCCCAATTCTTTAATTTCATACCATGTCAGGAACCATTAGACACTAGAAATTAATAATTAGTGATAAAACTTAGACCAAGCCATCTCTCAAGAACAGGGAAGCAGCAACTGCATTATATCCTCAGATGCTTCGAAGCGATTAACCACAACTCTAACTCCAGCCAAAAGAGACAGTTTAGCATGGCACGTAACCATACCGCACAACCCTTAAAGCCTTTGTTATCTAAAATTTAAATCAATCCTAGAATACTTATGTAAGAGATCTACGAAAGCTACACTCGTAGACGTTTACGCAAAACCCTCCCACTATTCACATGATTTAAATTGTTTGTCTAGAAATCCCAACAACTGCAACCCATGCACCTCCAAAAATTAGCAAGCTACACTCGTAGACATTTACTAAAGCGAGAGATGCACTTACAGCCTAGAACCGTTTTGTGGAGGTCTGTTGATTTAAAAAATCCGCTTAGTATTTTATTCAAAAGGTTTCTTAATGCGCACACAGATAATTTCACTGTCATTATATTTTCCAAATTTTTGCATGTGATTAAACAAACCCCAAAATTCCCAAAATATAATCCAACAAGAAATTAATCACATAAGCATGTTTGTAAAGATGTAAATAATAAAAGCAGCAAATCATGCTTTTCCTATTATCTACTCATGCTTATTGCGCAATTAATAAATCACATATCATACGAGGACAATTAAGACAAACAAAAATTCCTCGTGGCCCCACAAAATAAGAAAATAAATCCTATCTATTTAAATTTGGAAAACAAATCTTTTGGATAACTCCAAATCTTTCTTCAAATCTTTAGGGCCTTGAAATCTTCAACCACCAAATCTTTTGGCATCTAGGTTTTGTGATTTGAAAATTGGCCCCACAACTCAACTGAAAACCCTAGGGTTTACATCGAATTGGGCCAACCGCCAAAACACGAACCACTGTCGCAGGGACAGCAGCTGCCGATGACAGCCACCGTCGCCGCCAGCAGCCCACGCGCGCGCTGCTGCCTGTCTGCCATCGCGACTGCCTGCTGCCCCTGTGCGCGTCGCCTTCATCCCGCTGGTCTTCGTCTTGTTCTTCGTCCCGTCCCGATTACATATTTGAAATAAAATTACATAGTCTAAACTATTACAATTTTTCCTATCAAATCTAATCACGGATTTTCTCATGATTTTACAAAATAGATTTAATCCAAATACAGATAAACCACTGCGGATTAAATCAAACGGGTTGTCACAAGGAACAAAAACCATCCACGACAAATAAAATTCATACATGCATAATGAATAAACCGTATTCAACAGAGCCATGAAGCAGGACCCTGGCTCTGTTACCAATTATAGGGATTTATCGTGAACCGAATCACGAAATCCAAATAAGCAGGACCAATCACGGATGTTGAATACGATAAACAGTTCATCAAAACCTAGCGTGCTCCTATGAATTTAATTCATGGATATGGAGATTATCGTAAATCCGGAGAGTCTGATTCGATCTTTCACGTTTGAATATCTAACTTTAATTCAACCACGCGATCCGATTAAATCCGCGGAAACAGAAATTAGCAAAACCAATTTCTTGATTTAATCGAATAAAAGAAAAAACAAAAAGGAAGAATCTTGTTCCAGATCAGATCTTCAGGTCTGTACCCCAATGCTGTTCAGATCTGCTACTGGTTAGGATTCCACAGATCTGTGATATGTAGGTTGTAGTCAAAATCCCTTCTCCTCCCAAACACAGGCGCCGCCCACTCTCTCTCTCTCTGCCTAGGGTTTCAACTGATTTGAATTGTGATAAAGTGGTTAGGGTTTCTGAGAGAGATGTCTATTTATAGACCTAGGGTTTTAACCCTAATGGGCTACTGGGCCTTTTTCAGCATATTTAATTGGGTCAGACCTGGGACCTAATGCAAATAATAAAGTGGGCCAATGAATTAATTAATTCCCATGTCCACAACCCAAGACACAATTAATTAATTAATATTAATTCTTTTTCACCACAGAATTAATATTGACCTACCCCTTTATTACCACGTTGTGAGAACGGACTGCATTTATCTGAGAATCCCTATATTTAAGGTTACCGGACATTCATTAATTAATCAGAGCTTCTGACAAGCTCTGCTTACAATTAATTAATATCTTATTTTCCTGAGAAGTATCACTCAAACCTTATCACTCGTGCCTGAACTTAAGTTGCTTGCAGGACTTTGGCACGATGAACGTTATTGAGCTCCTCAGGGAATGTCCCCATCCTATTACTCGGATATGGTTACCTAACTCCAGTCTCATGCCATACTACACGAACTGCTGCTACCCAAGATGAGGATATACAAGCACGTTACTTAGGCTCTCTACCATGGCAAATCAAAGCAACAGTCAACCCGTGCATACCCCTGAACCTTCGTTAGGGTTTGGGAACGAGATCTTGTATTCGCTGATGTCAGATAGACAAATGCATCTCAATGTGGTCCAATCAATACGCCACCCTTGCGTACCAGCATATCAAGTAACCAAGACAGATTACTTCTTCCGACTATGCTGCAGCCATCCGGACAGACATATCCTTAACACTGTCTCGGCTGTGATAATATTTATGTCTCACTAGGTCAAGTGATCATACTATCTTCCGTGATCTACAACACGCCGTATGATCGTCCCTATCGGTGAGACAAGAGGATACCATTGTTACGTGCATGTAAGTTTGTTTAACAGATAGGAGAAAAGTCAATCGTATACTCATTGTAATAAATGCTTTCTATATACAAAACCTAACAGCTTCTCCAAAACAAGTCGCCCTATGAAATACTACTGAGCCGACCCCCATCCTTTCACTCTTTTCACCCCTTTAACTGTCGTGTTTTTCCCTGTCTCCGTGATTATGCTATAAATAAGTTTCAACCACGAAGTCTCTCGTGCATCTTTTTAGGTTATAGCCCGGTATATAAAGGCTTTCGATGCCTAGATCCCTCCACCTCTCATATATATACCACCCGACACGCCCGGTTCGATGATTTGTTCTTCCCTATGCCTCTACAAGTACTGCTTCTCTGGCATCTTCCTTACAGCTCTCCGACTTCGTGGATCCTTCCCCTATTCTTCCATCCATCTCCTGAAAATCTCGGCCCCCGCCCGAAACCAAACCTGCCCTCGACCGCTCATATCTGGCCTCATCTTCTTGCTGTATTTGTCCTATCGACGAGCAACCTCTCGATGCTGTTAATGATCCTCTTCCTACTCCTGTTCAAGTCAAAACACCACATGCTCCAGAAAATCTTATTCCTCACGCCCAAATACCGGTACCCACAATCCGCACACACACCATGCAAACGCACGCTCAGTCTGGAATTTTCAAAATCCGGTATCCTGTTGATCTTAACTATGTTTCATTTTACTCTGCTTCTACAGTGTTATCAGAACCTCGAGGCATTAAAACTGCTCTCAAGGTCCCTGAATGGACTCGCGCCATGCATGAGGAACTTGCAGCTCTTCATGCAAATAAAATGTGGGTATTGGTGCCGCGTCCTTCTAGTGCAAATGTTGTTGGCTCCAAATGGGTATATCGTATTAAGTTTCTGGCCGATGGAACTGTTGACCGTTACGAAGCCCGTCTCGTGGCTCAAGGGTTTAGTTAGCTTCCTGGATTTGATTTTACTCACACCTTCAGTCCTGTTGTCAAAGCATCCATTGTGTTCATTATTTTATCTATTGATGTGATGCATTCCTGGTCACTACATCAATTGGACGTTAAGAATGCCTTTTTGAATGGAGTTCTCACATCGACTGTATATATGGAACAGTCGCATGGCTTTGCTGATTCTCATCATCCGGATCATGTATGTTGCTTGAAGAAAGCTATCTATGGTCTTCGTCAGGCTCCTCTCGCCTGGTATCAAAGGTTTCGCGGCTTTATTCTCTCGCTTGGATTCATCTACAGTGCATCCGACACCTCTTTATTTATATTTTCGAGAGATTCTGCTCTCATTTATCTACTGGTCTACGTCGACGATATCATTATCACTGGAAATAATCCCACTGCCGTCTCTCTCCTTCTCCAACGCCTAAACAAGGAATTTGCAACTAAAGATCTCAGTCGTCTTGGTTATTCCTTGGTCTAGAGGTCTCATATCCTCCTGATGGTTTGTTCTTATGTCAGATGAAATACGCTCATGACATATTAAAATGAGCTGAACTCCTGGACGCTAAGCCAGTATCTACGCCCTTACCCCCCGGTGTCTCGTTCACTAAGGAAGGTGAACCCTTCGGCGATCCTACCTTATATCGCTCCTTGGTCGGCACACTGCAATACCTAACTATTACTCGCCCGGACATAGCTTATTCTGTGAACACAGTCTGCCAGTTTCAGCAAAATCCGACGATCGATCACTATCAGGCCATCAAGAGGATACTTCGCTACGTCAAGGGCACTATTTCACATGGGTTGGTCTTCTCTCGTGGCTCTCTTAATTTGTTGGGATATTCCGATCCTGATTGGGCTCGCTACCCCAAAACTCGACGTTCAACATATGGTTATGCAATCTTTTTAGGTCCAAATCTAGTCTCTTGGAGCGCAAAGAAACAACCAACTGTCTTACGCTCCAGCTGTGAATCAGAATATCGTGCCATCGCAAACACCGCCACTGAGCTAGTATGGGTCTCGGTTTTGCTACGTAAACTTCATATGAGTCCAAAAGAAATTCCGCTGCTGCTATCAGACAATTCAAGTTCTCGCTTTCTCACGCAAAATACAGTCTCCAACAAGCGATCAAAACACATCGACATTGACTATCACTTTGTCCGTGAGCTAGTTGACTCGAAACACCTATCTACTGATTTTGTGTCGTCCGAGTCGCAGGTGGCCGATATATTCACTAAAAGTTTGGGACGTCTCTCTTCGAAAGATTCAAGTTCAAGCTTCGAGTGTGCCCTACTCCCACATCTTTGCTTGCGGGGGGTGTTAGATAGATATATGATATATTCTTATATTTCATATGCATCTATTCATATCTTTTGTATCCTAGTTAGATTTAGATTGTATAGCTATCTATAAATACATGTACATTGTACTCTTATTTTGTGTGTGAAATAAAAAAAATTCCAATCTTTACATCCACACGCATTTGACTAGCAAGTAGCAACAGCAGCATTTTCTCGAAAATGAGTGGGGATGCTCCACCATTAATTTCCTATCCTTTTTTACTCAACTACCCATATCTCTAAGTCAATGATTATTTTATGATAACAAGTGTAAACTGATAAATGCTATTTAGCGGTTAAGCAAATAATATTTTTACACCCTAAGGTGGTCGATCCCACAGGGACTGTGCAACGAACTATACAAAGTACTAGCTATAATTCTTAGGACATAGATGTTTGAGGATTTTGAAAAGGGGTTTTGTTTGGAAATTAAAGATAACAATGCGAAAATTAAAGGTTTTGAAAACAATAAAGAAAAACACAGATCCTAGGGTAGATTATCGAATCATCAACATGCAAATATCAATCAACTCAGCAATGGGGAAAACATAGATTTTAGTGGATTAAATTCCTTGGTCAGGCAATTAAATCCTAGATTATTAATTAGTGACTATCTCCTCTCGGTCTCAAGAACACCAAATTAATCAATCTCATAATTATCTAATTATTCCTATGTAGGTTTCTTCCTTTTGAGACAGAAAACAAACACAATTAATTATCTCTTCCTATTAATAATTTTCATCTCTCGATCCATCAATTATTAACTATAAACCTAGATCTCAATTCACCTCTCGGTCCTTCTTTTAATCTAGACTATAAAATTAAATCAGAGAATTAATCCATGCTTAGAGAGTTGATATCAATTAACATGCATCAGAAAAGAAATCATAACCCTAGAACCTGTTTAGGGTTCTAGCCACAAAACATGACTAGAATTAAAGCAAACATGTTATTAAAGAACTTACAAATAAAGAGGAACCTTGAATGTCTTGCAAAAACTCCAAAGCTCAATTATTCTAAGTGTAATAATGCATAAAAGATGTCTCAGTTTCGTGCCTTAAAGTTCTAATTTATAGAGGGGGAAGAAAGACCTAATTAGGGATTGGATTAGAATAGCAAAAACTGCCAAAACAGGCCAAAACAGCCTTTTTGGGCCTCTGTGTCGATCGACAGGCAGGCTGTCGATCGACACAACCATCCAGTCGACATTCGGGCTGAGTTTTGTGTCGATTCGTCAAGTTGGTCCTCTGTTTCGATTGACAAGAATCCTGTCGATCGACAGGAATGCTCGTGTCGATCCCTTTCTGCGCAGTCTCACGGTTTTGGCCATAACTTCCACTCCCGAACTCTGATTGACCCGATTCCAGTTGCGTTGGAGAGCTAACTCAAAGCTTCATCCATTGCCATGCGCCAATAGCCCGAATCCGTCATGTGGAAGAACTCTTCACTGCTACTCTTACACGTCACTGCTTTCGGAATGGTTTTCTCGTGAACTTAGGCCTAAATTTGGGGAACTAGCTTCATGAATCATTAGTCAACACACAACCTGCAATAACAAAGCAGTAAGGTCAAACTTTAAGGAATAACAAACCTAAAGAGATGCTTGTTATCTGAATGAATTTCAACTTTCAAAGTTTCGCAAGTTTTCTAATTCTTCCTTTTTTTAAAAAAAATTCCTTTTATTTTTCCCCTTTTTTATATTGCTCATGACTTTTTTCTTAGGGGCATTTTTTATTTTTTCCCGAAAACTCAAAAACTATTTTTTCTTTCTTTCTTTTTTTCTTTTTCTGGATAATCTCTTCTAATTCTTAATATGGGAACCTCACTCTCTCTAAAAGATGGGGTGATATGTTGCCCATGATTGGGTTCAAAGTTTGTGGCTCAAACAAAAATATGAAATTTTAAGCTTGTATTGAGGCTAAATGTGAAGAAAATAGGCTAAGGCTCAAAATGGGCTACTAATGATTATTGTAAAAAGGTAGGATAATTTGTCATATAGTAGCTTCACCTAAGTGCTTTTATCATTTCTAAGAACAAAAATTTCTAGTCCAATGATGTGATCTCAATGCATATGTCATGGCAAGTTCTAGAAATTAACGATCATGCACGGGATTAACTCCAGAAAGAAAAAAAAAAAGCATAGAATGCATTCTTTTGAGTCTCTAATTCCCTCACAAAAAAAAGGCTAAATTGATCGAAGTCCACTTTTCTCAAAATCATAAAATCTAAAGAACGAAGAAAATCAAAACAAGCAGCATTCAACATCAATCAAGCAAGAATCTATCAATTCTTAAACTCAATCCTTGAGTCAAAAGTAGTCCCACACACTTAAATCATGCATTATCCCTAATGCATTTCAACTAGAAAAAACTACACCAAGAAAAATATATTAAGAAAAGAAAACTCCCTGAGGTGTAGGCTCTTCCATGATTCGCTCTTGTGGTGGTAGAGGGTGGAAGCTCATTCTGGAGAAAAACGAGGGCTTCAATCTCAAACTCCAAGTTCCAGACATTTAGCGTGATCAAGTCGTATTCCCATACTGCTCCTCGAACTCGTAGCATGATCAAGCCTTATTTCCACACTGCTCATCTGATCATTTTCCTGAAAAACACAATATAAAATTAAAATCACAAAATCAATAACCATTTTATTTTTTCTTTTCTTTTCTTTCTTTTATTTTTTATAAAATATGAAAAACTAAAATAAACTTCGGTTGCCTCCCAAGAAGCGCCTTTCTTTAACGTCTTTAGCTAGACGTTAGTAGACATCATGTTATGAGATTATCCATAGTCCATCGTCTCCACCTTAGCAGTAGGAATAATAGCACAAAGAAGCTTTGCACGATGTCTACAAGTCTCCAAACATTGAATAACTACTAAACCATGACAAAGGATATTAATAATAAAAAGAAGACGAACCCATCCAACTCAAAGCTTACCAGGAAATAATTTTAGACAAGGATTAGATAATGAGACATTCTTAACATTAGAAAATATTTTCTCAAAAATCCTTTGCTTGTGAAATGTTTGGGGTTTTCTCTTCGAGATTGTAACAACATCATCACCAATACCATTTTGCTTACTTGTTGACTTATTTACCTTGACTTCAAATCATTTTTGAATAGTTGGCATGAAGAAGTAGAAGTTCCTAGAAAATTCTTAACAAACCTCTTGTAGGACCAAAATCTCTTGGGCACAATACGAATGGGATTTACCCAATCATCATAAAAAAAATGGGATAAATCACACCAGGCTGATATAGCTTCAAGTTTCCCCTCTTCATTCCCTTTATGACATCAGGATGCACAAGAAGCTCCATGCTAAGCTTCAATCCCAATTTCGGTTCCTGCACACAAGAAGAGAAAGGCTTGTTAGTGGATGTCATTGTTACCAAATCCAATACCTCAACACTCTTGGAGATGTCTGGTAGCTTTTTCTCATCTTTTTCCAGAACATTATGTTTAGGTGCCTCTATTTTGTGAAGTGTCTCCAAAGTTCTGTCATTTTCTGTTAATAGAGCTACTTCAACGTCATGAGTTGAAAAAGCACTATCTCGTTGAAAGGTTCTATACATCTGTCCTTTCTCAACGCATTTCTTTAGACAAAGACTCCGTTTTTTCCTCTTTTCGGATGGTAACTCAGAACATGGAGTGTGAATCAAACCTATGTTTGAATTGAGATACTGATGCAAGTTCTTCCCTTCTGAATCAGATAGATTCATGTCTGAAAGAGGTTGACAATAAGTTCTTTCAAAATTGACTATTTGTCCCTCTGTTAGAGGTGTTCCAGAAATGTCTGCGATCGAGTAAATAGTTCTACGAACGAATGGATCGTATCAACTTGGAAAATGGAAAGATTTGTACAAGTTATACGTTTCGTCACCACTTTGTGGAAAATCATTAGGTATGAATATGTTAGATACCCGTGACTCGATTGGTGAAATAGTATCTCTCCCCTCAAAAGCATGTTTTTTTTTACCGACGCACAAAGAAAATATTTTGTTGCGAATGAACAAGATATTGAGGAATTGTCCATACATCAGAGAGAATTTATGCAACTTTTGATTTTGTGGAATTACATCAAATGCAGATTCATAGGAAGTGGAGTGTTGTTGAAATAATGGCTGACATGTGAAATCCTCATTGTGAATGGCACAATAGACTCCAACATCTTGTTGTGTCTTCACCATCTGTTGCACAAGAGAAGAAATATTAGATATTTGAACTTCAAGGTCAGAAAGGCTCACTTCGTTGATGCATCTAGGTGAGGCATCTTGTAGAGAACCAAATTGTTGAGAGTCTAGAGCCATGGTGCTGATCAACTCTCGAGCTTCCCTAGGCATTTTGCTTAAAATTGCTCCTCCACTAGCAGTGTCTACCCATATTCTCTCCATAGGAAGTAATCCTTCATAGAAGAATTGAATGAGGAGTTCATCGGAATTCCCATGTTGAGAATAGCTTGCACACAATTGTTGGAAGCGCTCCTAATAGCTGTATAGTGACTCTGAATCTCCTTGCTGAATGCAACATATTTCTCGTCGTATACTTGCAGCTCTTGATGGAGGAAAATGCTTGTTGAGAAATTGTGTAGCCATGTCATTCCATGTAGTGATTGAGCTTGGAAGCAAACAAAAAACCAATCTTTAGCACTATCAAATAAAGAGAATGGAAAAGCTCGTAATTTAACTTGATCTACTGATACTCCCGAAGGTTTCATAGTTGAACACACAAGATGAAAATCATTTAAATGCTTATAAGGGTTCTCATTCCGAAGGCCTCGAAAGATTGATAACATATGTATGAGCTCAAATGGCATTTCAAATTCTAATTCTAATTCATCATAATTAATGCAAATAGACAATTGTGTGATGTTTGGAGTTAGAAGTTCTCGCAAAGTAAGCTCACCCATAATATCTTCAATCTTTCACTTCCTGAAAAGTTTTTTTTTCAAAAATAGTAAAAAGACAATAAAAAATTGATACTGAAAATAAATAAATGGAAAACTGAAATCAATTTAATGAAACCGTCTCCTTGGCAACGGCGCTAAAATTTGACAGGCGTGTCAAGGCCTTCAAAAGTAATCCTGCTAAGATACTTGTAGAGTGATGAGCAGGGTCGAACCACAAAGAAACAGTATTAAATTGATTTCAAAATTATATATAAAATATATAAATCAATTAAATTTGGGGGGTTTTGATTTTCAGATTTGAAACTAAAGAGAATAACAAAGTGATGAAATCGCAGATTATAAATGAATCTAGCCAAAGGAGTTTCACAAGGTAGAATTATGAATTAATCATCGATTGCCTTGAAACATTACTTTGATTTATTTGAATAGATTAATTCTTGACTCAGCGTACTTGAATTTATCCTAACTATCTTATCTACCCAGCATAGATAATCAAATTGGATTATTTATCTACCGAATTAAAGCAATTCGCCCAGCACAATGAACATCAATTCGTCGTCTACAAATATTAGAATCAAATACACCCAGCATGCATTAATCCTAAATAGACAATTGTTCAAATTGATGGATGTAGCTAGGCCCAAAAATACCGATTCAAACGTAGTAAAATGTATTGAAGATAAATAAATATTCAACAAAGATAAACGAAAGATCATAAACTCAAAGCTCGAATAATTCAAGAACCTGGATAAACTCCTTCAACTAGATAAAAAGTTTAACAAACCATGATTTTCTGGAACAAAACAAATACTACAAGTAACAACTTCTGCTATCCAAGTCTGCCCAAATTTTCTAACTAATCTCCCTATTTATTCCATAAAGTCTAGAGCTAGGTAAGGTAATAAATCAAAACTAATTAAGGGAATAAAACACCTTCCAAAAATATAAAAGTAACTCCTCCTAAAAGTAGGGATCCAAATATAATTTGATTGACACATTTAAATCCAGCCAATCCTGGAAATAATGTCTTTAGTAACTGTAGACTTCAAATCTCAACTTTTAATGAAATGACACAGTTCCAGTGTGCTATTAAGGCATGGCTGAGCTGCAATGTTGACTTAAGGCAAGACCTCGGCATCCTGATTCCTCATAGTCGCAATAAATGCTTCAAAAATACATCAACATATTCATGAGCTTGATTTCAACCTTCAAAATAATAATCAACCAATATAATATGATTTCAAACATTTAAGCATACAAAACATGGGAATCTAAATATGAAATAAATGAATAAAATCAAGCTCATCACATGTTCCTTGCAATATTTGGTGAATTTAGCAGAAGTGAACTCGCCTCCTCAGTCAGATCGAATTGCTTTGATAACTTTGCTTGTTTCTTTCTCACCAGCACTTTGAATCTTTTGAAGATTTTGAACACTTTTGACTTCTCTTTTAGATAATAAACCTCTGTTTTCCTTGAGAAATCATCGACAAAAGAGACAAAATAAACCCACACATATCGATATGAATAAGTCCAAGTTGCTATGTGCTCTGTATTCATAACTCATTGGGAAAGAAAACCTTGTGCGTTTTCCAATTATACACTCTTCACAAATCCTCTTTTTGAACTCAATTTTAGGAAGTCCAACAACCATCTCTTTCTTTACTAACTCGCTCAAAACACCAAAGTGAAGATGACCAGACCGAAGATGCCTCATCTTCTATGTCAATTTGCATGCATTTATCTTGAATTATTTTCAGCTCAAGTTTATACATGCTATTCCTTTTCATTTCTACGTGAGCAAAGTGCTTTCCGAATTTATCTTTCAATATTAGTTCGCGATCCTTCATCAGAACAGTGTGTCCCTTCTCCATTATTTGTCCCATGCTTAATATATTGCTTCTGAGTTCAGGGACGTAGTATACATCCCTAATTTCTCTTACTCGCCCATCTTCTTGCTATACCAGATTGTTCCACGGCCTTTGATGTCTACTTTTGAAGCACTCATCAAACTGAGAGAAAATATTAAAAACAAATGTAAAAAAAAAAGTAATAAGAAAGGAGAAAGCGAATTGGTGTGCGCTGGAGACGGAAAGACGGGTGGTGAGGAGATGGAGAAGGAATAAACAAACTGCTTCAAACATAAATTAAATATATTCCATTCATTAAAATTAACAAACACGAGAACAATCACATTTTTTCAATCTTAGGAAAAAGTTAACAATGTCTTCATTTTTTCAAAAATGAATTTCTACGAAAACGTCTAGCCGCATGATTTATAAGCTCCAAAACGATAAATAGACATGAAAATTAGTAAGAAACTGATAAATTCAAAAGTTATAAACATTTAAACATTACTATAGTCTAGACTTTAGAGATACCATAAATTGAGCCGACAGTCAATCTTCACAATTGTCTGTAGACGACAAAGTGAGGATTGTTGGAGATGAGGAAGTTGGTGGGCATTGACTAGCAAGTATCAACAGCATTTTCTCGGAAATAAGTGGGATGCTTCTGTATGATCAAACCATTAACTTACTATATATCCGTGTCATTTTTGCAAAGAGCATTCCGGTCGGAATACATTGATTTTGATTAGAGCGCATGCATTTCTAATAGAATGCTTTATGCAAAAAATTATATCCCGATTGGAATACGTGAAAATTATATCTCTTAAGGATTAATTTCGTTTTCTATCACAAGAGAAATAATAGCATCACCTTGATGGGAAAATACTGAATATTAAAAACCATACATTACTTAAACGCAACAAAAAGTAATTGTAGCTACTCCATTTGATTTTACTCATCTATCTCATCATCAACATCAATTTCTTCAATCTTCATCCTCATCACAACCACCACATTAGGAATCTGAATCGATCAATATGATAGCCCTGTTCCATCCATTGCAGCATCTATGTACACCGTGGAGTTCTCATCTATCTCCTCCCTCACTAGCAACTTCGACAACTCCATCACCACACTCTTCTCTGTCAAATAATCTCGTATATATCTTCCTAAGATATGTTTAGATATCTTGGGTTTAGAGATATCTTTAGTTTTTATATATATCTAGTTTTGGATATATTTAATATCTTTTAGGATATAGATAGATTTCATATTCCTAGTTGATTTAGATTTTAGATTTCCAGCATATTTCTAGTTTGTTTTGCTTATATATACCTCATTCAATTCAGCAATAAAAGAACAAGTTTTTTCCGTTCATATTTTTATCTCCCTGCAATCAGCAACTTCTATGCTAGTTTGATGCTCGAGCATCACGTCAAGCTTGTCTCTCTATTTGTCTTGTTGCTGCCACAACACGTGGCATTAGAGCCATCTTTGGTGTTCGATCCAAAGCACTCACGCAGCCATCATCTTTGGTGTTTGATCCAAAATACAACGCAGTCATTGGTTTTGGTGTTCGATCCAAAGCACTCACGCAGCCATCATCTTTGGTGTTTGATCCAAAATACAACGCAACCATTGGTTTTGGTGTTCGATCCAAAGCACTCACGCAACCATCATCTTTGGTGTTTGATCCAAAATACAACGCAGCCATTGGTTTTGGTGTTCGATCCAAAACATCGCAACAATGGCGGCAAGAACAAGCAGATAATATTCGACTCGACCGGGAGCTAGAAATGCAGGTAACTTCCCTATACTCACTCGTTCGAATTATGGGGATTGGGCAATCCTCATTAAGATGCATCTAAAAGAGAAAAGCCTGTGGGATGTACTCGAAGAAGGACCAGGAAACCTACGACATGACAAATGTGTCACGTTAATGATTCTCCAGACAGTGTTGCCGGAGTTGATTCGTGCCATAGCGTTAAAGAGACAACCAAAGAGGCAAGGGAAACCTCAAAACCATGCACGTAGGGAGCGATCATGTACGAGAAGCCAAAGCGCAGACACGAAGAACGGAGTTCGAAAATCTCACCTTTAAGGAAGGTGAAGGAGACGAGTCTTTTGGAATAAGATTCGGGGCAATCGTCAATAATCTCGAATCATTGGACGATACTGTAACCAAGCACAAGGCGGTGCTCAAATTTCTTTGGAGTTTTCTACGACAATACAAACAGATGGCAAAGGCAATTAAAACCTTAGCGGACCTCAAAACGATGACCATTGAAGTGTTGATTGGTCGACTCTTGGTTGTGGAGGAGTACGACGAACTTGACAATGCAGCCCCTGCTGATTGTTTACATCTCACAGAAGAAGAGTGGCGTGCCCAATAGCATCAACATGATCGCAGGCAAAACTCAGAGTTTGGACACTACAGAAACGCAGCCAAAGGAAGAACCCCAAATGGAGATAGATCAAGATGGTCAAATAACGCACCTGCAACTAACTCACGTAAGAAAGGAAATTGCAATTATTGTGGAATAGCTGGACATTGGGCCAAGGAATGTCGTAAAGCAAGGCCTGATCGTGAACAACATGAGCGAACCAATCTCACAAAAGTTGAACCATATACAACAGATGAACATGCTCTCCTCATGGCGAAAGATTGCATCAGCAACAAGCCGTGCAGGAAGAATGCTGCAGCAACGAACCTTAGCCCCATGCCGTGCACAAAGAATGCTTCAGCAACGATTTTCAGCCCCAATATGTGCTGAAAAAATCCTGCAACAATGAGCTTCAGTCCCAAGCCGTGTTGAAAGAATACTGCTGTAATGAGCTTCACCCCCAAGTCATGTTGAACAAATGTTGCAGCAATGAGATTCAAACCCATGTCGTGCACCTGGATGAACCTCTGATGTACATATCCAGAGATGCTCAATGTGAAGAAATTCGAACTTGGTGCTGGGAGGATTGCTACAACAACGAGATAGAAACACCTGAAGCTGGAAAGACTACTGCATCAACTACGCAAGTTATATTCCCTGTGTCTGATCAGGATGAGGAAGATGTTGGCACCGAACTTGCTTCTAAAATTGACTTAATTCCTTCCACGAGTGTTGAGCTTGATTATGGATCCCTTGATGAAAGTAAACGAGAAGGTTTGCTGAAAGATGAATGAGAAACTCCTGTATTCAATGCTGAAAGAAAAACATGCACAATGTGAATCGTATGAGAAACGCATTCAAGAATTGGAGCTGAGACTATCTACTCAGTGTATGAGCCTAATTTCTCAATTTCAACTGAAAAGATTGATAATATCAAGTCACGAGTGTCGAGAGTTGAGGATGCCAAGCTGGTTAAGGAGAAGAAAATGAGAGTTTTCGCAAATAGAGAAGCACCCCTGAAATGGGAAGCTTAAAGCTAAGTAGAGGAAGGCAAAGGTCGTCAATTGCAAGACAAGATCTCTATCACTGTCTAATAATGGCAGTGATAGCCATGACGCGAGGAAGAAGACTAGAAAAACTCACAAGATGCGGAGAAGACACAGTCGTACACACTCAATCCATGAGAAGATGAAGTATAAAAAATCAGAAAAGAAGCCAAAGAGACAATCTAATGAGGACATCAGTGATGGATGCAAAAATGACACGTTGACAAAGGCGTTGGGTCGAAAAAAATTCGTTAAATTGCGACAAGTTATGGGCATCAAGAATATCGATATAGAGATATGTGATTAAGGGGGTGATTGTTAGACAATCTCGTATTTATCTTTCTAAGATACGTTTAGATATCTTGGGTTTAGAGATATCTTTAGTTTTTATATATATCTAGTTTTGGATATATTTAATATCTTTTAGGATATATATAGATTTCATATTCCTAGTTGATTTAGATTTTAGATTTCCAACAGATTTCTAGTTTGTTTTGCTTATATATACCTCATTCGATTCAACAATAAAAGAACAAGTTTTTCCCGTTTCTATTTTATTTCCCTGCAATAAGCAACTTCTATGCTAGTTTGATGATCTAGCATCACGTCAAGCTTGTCTCTCTATTTGTGTTGCTACTGCCACAACATTCTGCAGCCATCTTCGTATTAGTCGTGCACAGTATACCTACAATGTGATTGCATCAGCAACATTATGCACAAATTATATATCGATTGGAATACGTGAAAATATCGCATAAGAGACTTAATCATTATTTATGAACTTTATAGTTTTGTGATAATAATGTAACAACAATCCATTTTTCTAACATATTGAGGCCAATAATTTTATTTTCTAGAAAGAGAATATTAAATCTATAAGAAAGTATGAGTACTTTAAACAACCTTAAATAAATGTATAACCTAATGAAAATATACACATGTTAGTGATGTAATGTCACTAGGAAAACTGACTAGAAAACAGCAAAAGAACTTGATCAAAACACCTAAATTTTACAATCTACATAATGAGACCATAAAAAAATATAACAAAAAAATGAAAAGTCAAATGCTTCTGATGATCTGATCTAATTGTGCTAAATATACATCGAATTACAAAACAATAGCTCTTTAAATTACTCAAATTCAGAGTGAGTTCAAATGAATTTTATTTGACAATTAGTGAAGTTCACAGCGGACTAAAAACAGAATTAAAGATATGAGAGTGATTTTATATGCTCACACCAAGATTGCAAGCTCTCAGAAAAATTAATGATGTTGTTTTCATTTGGATATATTACAAAAAGTAAATATGCAATCATTTACAACTCTAGTAAGCAAAAGTCATGTATCACATGTACAATTGGAATTAAAAAAAAAATTATTAAAAGTGAGTGAAGCAATATATTTGGGCTAAATATAGCTCAATTAATGTGAGAAATGGATACTAATTAAACATCTGCACAATAACAGTGGGATACTCAAAAGTAATTGGAGTACTTGCCATTGTTCCACTTACTCAAAGCCACCTTGTCATCAAGATTAGTTTTACAATGACGAGAATGTATTTTCACAAAGTTAATTGGTATTTTCTAGCAAACAGAAATACATTGGTGATATTCTAGCAAAGATAGAAGAGAAGAAGAGAGAAACTATAGAAAGGATACTTCATTCATCAGATAAACTCACAGTTACAATCAACTTGATATATATTATAATACAGTTGCCCATACACATCGACAAAGGGCGCAGGATAATTCTATATAGCTGCTAACTGATTGTACCCGGTGCTCCAGCTCCAACTTTGTCTGACGATGAAGCCGTCCAACTTTTGCTGCACAACTTTCTGTTATGATGTGATAGAATATAAGAAAAGTCATGTGTGCAGATGAAAGTTTGCACTGAGAAATTGGTCTACGAAGTTTTTTACTTCTTGTTTTTCATACTTCAAACATTTTTACAACCACTCATCTATATAAGCTATTCTCAACAAGGATGAAACTCTCTCTCCATCCACAACTTTTTTCACTCTGGTACAACTCTTAGAATCATTAATGCAAAATCCTTACAACTCCAATAAGACTACTGCGATTGTTACCAGCTCCTGCATCTTGTTTTATTAACCTGCTTTGTTGCTGACTGAGCATGTTAATGAACGAGATAATATGAAAAATTATATTCATTTCACTTACTTCAAACCGTTACAAGTGTGTTGCTTATATACAGTTGAATGTAACATACAGAAGACTCTAGATTCCCTCTAACCCTTATTCTTCTAGAAGAACTTCTAACAACTTGCTTCTAGATAATTAATAGTTTGTTACAGCTCAAAATACCTAACCCTAACAGAGCACCTGACTCGATGGATGAGTAGGCTGCTGAGTAGGTTGACAAGTCACCAATTCATGTTGTCTTCTAAAAAGATGAACTACTGTTGGGCTTGAGTGTTCTACTGGACCCTTCTTATAGACAACTGGTGTAATATTCCTTTTGACGTATCACTGCTCTGACCAAATATTTCCCTCCACCAATCTTCAGCACCATAGATATACCAAGGCATAATTACTCCACGAACGAATGGCAGTTTGTCCCCTCATGCTTGCAGCCACAGAATTAATCCATATCACAAGAATTTGCCACAGATTTCGCAATTTCTACTACTAGAGGACTGAGTTCCAATCTCTTTTCCAAGTGTGAATGTTTGATTGAATAAGTTTCATGCCTCATCCTCCTCTAGATTCTTTACTTCAATTACTTCTTGGCAACCAATTTGACGACAAACATCTAAGGAGCAGCTTGTCATAATTAGTCTACAACACTCCTCGGAAAAGGGACATCCCACCTGTAAAAGATCAATATCTCTTTCCACACATCATCTAATATAAGTACTGCATTATTCATCTCACATAAGGTTCTATGCAGTCTTCCTGCTCTCATACCCTCTTCATCCTCATCTGAAAGGCCTACATTTAAAAGACGACCTATCTTCACTTGCAAACTTTTTATAGTAAATTCCTGAGAGACTGTAACCCAAAACACACGTCTTGGAGATGCTTGAAGTAGTCGGTTGTAAATGTTTTTTGCCAATGTTGTTTTGCCTGCACCACCCATACCATGAATCCCAATGCTCAGTACTTCTCTATTCTCCACAACTCTCCAGATTGTTTCCAAGTTTCTCCTAAATGCATTGCCAACCATCCTAGTCGTCAGCAACGTGTCTCCCCTTGTTCCAAAACAATCAATTACATGTTCACCAAAAGTCTGACTCCGCTCAACAAGCTTCTCTACTCGTTCATTTAGTTGTGTTGTATTTGCTCCGTCCATCAACCTTTTAACAAATCCTTCTGATTCCATTCGAGTTCCTAATGTAACAACTTCAGCGTTAATGGATTTGACTTCTTCTAACCATTCTTCAACTTCTCGCTTCCTTTTCTTTTGACCTGAGAGCTCTGTATGCTTGATTTGCTCCTCAACATCACCCGCCTTAGCTATCAATGACTCCATGTTTTTCCGCAGGGTTTTTAAAGTTACCACCTTCAACTTGTTGAGTGCCTTATCTGCAATGAGTTCCCCCAACTTTGACAAAAATGACTCGTAAATCTTGCTTAACGTTTTCATGGCTTTTGTCTTCAACAACCAGATAGCCTTTGAAATTGTAAGTCTAAAAAGCAAAAGTATGTTTTGATCAGTAAATGTATAAAATCTACACAACATAATACAATTTTGTTTTGGGTCACATTACAAAAACACTAACATTCGTGGTAAAACAAAGTACAGTTCACATGACAAGGCAGGCGGAGAGATGCAGTACTACTTCAACTAACAAACTATACTAATATTTTATAAACAATAGCATGCAAGATGCAATCATTATGCTAAATATTGAGTATAGTCTCGATATTATTTAAGTAGCTTGTTATGGTTGCAAAAGCTACCTCATGCAAAAGTTATCATGTGTGAGTTAATTGAATTAGGAAATAATTCTTACCTTGTGTGAATTGATATTTACCTTATTTAGAGGATTAATCTTTACCATATTAGGATGGAGTATCTAGCTCTATAAATACCTCATAAGTTATAATGGTTGTAAATTGTCCAAAAACAAAGGCTAATTAGTCTAGAAATAGAGTAGGTTTCATGTTTCCCGTTAACTAGGGGTGGAAATAGGTCAGGCTACCCGACAGGGGCCTACGACCTGGCCTACCTAAAGCCTTCTTAGGCCTGGCCTATTTCATAAAAAGGCTAGGTGTGGGCTTATTTAAAAGCTTATATAGTTAAATAGGCTCGGACTCAGGCTTCGAATTAGGCCTTTCAAGACTAACAAACCCGCTTACTTAAATAATATATTATATAATTATTAAATATATTCATTATTTAATATTAAATTTTAATACAATTTTAATATTTGTACTAGTAATTGATATTCAATGCAAAAGAATATTTTTCTATCACTAAAATTGAATTTATTTCTTATTTACTTCAAATCAAATTTCATAATTCGAATAAATAGACTTTTTTGTTAGATGTTCATATCATTTTAATATGCCTCATATAAAAACTTTTTGTTTTTTTATTACGATGGAATTATTTTAATTCTAAAAAATATGAGTAGATAATATTTATATAAATTAATAAAAATAAACAATCAAGAATTTTAATTTATAAAATTAAATAAGGTATTTAAAATTTAAAGTAGAAATATATTTAAAATTATTAAATAGGCCTTGATTAGGCCAAAAGCCCGACCTATATAACTAAAAAGGTCAGACTTAGGCTTTTATAAAAACCTTTGACAGTTAATAGGTAGGCTCAGGCCTATTGAATTTTTCGCAGGCCCAGGCCTAACGGAACAAAGCCTAGTCTGGTCCGGCCTATTTCCACCCCTACCGTTAACTCTACAACTCTTGTAATATTGTTTTTCACCTTGTATCTTTTAAAATTCATGTTATGCCCTCATTTCTAATTAAGAGAGAGATGAATATTGATTTAGTTATAATCTTTTTATTATTATATATGTTAACTTAATTTTTTTTAGTTTATATTTTTGTATTCGTATAAATAAGAATAATCAAGTTAAAAAAAAATTTAAAAATCAAGTATTAAAAAAAACTAAAAGCTTCAACACATTCAGCTATATAATTCATGTCAACCTTTCTTTTACAATTACCAAATATGGTTGATTATATCTTATTAATTATTTTTTGAATTTAATATGTTCGAATTGAACTGACAGTTAAAAGCTTAGACAAATTCTGAATTGATGTTGAGGACTTTAAAAATTATTTCTCGAAAATTAATCCTAAAAATTGCTATCTGAAAAAGAAAAGCAATTCATAATCAAGCATGAGACAAAAATAATCGGAGATTTTTACAACCATCCAGCCAAAATGCATATTTTCTTTTGTATTTTACATTAATAATTTTGTATAAAAATTAATCCATGAAGTTTTAAAGTCAGATTGAGGAAGCAAATTTTACAGAAGGATTAGAAGAAAAATTGCCAACTACAGAGGCCTTGCATTAAATTTTGCATAATCGGTGGAATATTAGGAGCAAAACAAGAGGGTGAAATGAAAAGAAAACGAAAAGCCAAAGACTTAAAAACTAAGATGGGAATTATTTGGTGGTGATTGTGAAATGGTATCAGAAATTAGAAATCAGTTACCTGTGATATGGAAATGGAAATGGAAGGAGCGGCTTACCCTGGATTGCAGATTTGGGGATCGAGGCGGAAGAGAAGTGATGATATATGATGAGGCAAAGAGAGGAGCCCAGCATTGACTTGACTAGCAACAGTATTTGTTGTATCCGAAATGAGTGGGATACTTCTAGTTCTGGTTGATGGGCCATGGCATTGACTTAGCTAGCAACAGCATTTTCTCGGAAATGAGTGGGATGCTTCTGGTGATCGACCATTAATTTACTATCAATCCGATTTTTGCATAGTGAATTATGATAGGAGTTTTCATTTTGAATGCACTGATTCCGATTAAAATGAGCTGGTTCGGATCAGCGCATGCATTCAGAATGGAATGTGGTATGAACAAATTGTATTGTGATCGGTATGCGCAGCACGAGACCCATTTATTTATTTACTGTACAGTTTTTTTTACAATAATGTAATGGTAATCCATTTTAATTTCCAACGTATTAAGAACAATAAATTTATTTTCTAGAGAAGGAAAATTAAATCTAAAATCAAGTATGAGTAATGATAGACCAACAATATTTGCTACAGAAAATATGGAGTATTATTGAATATATTTATAAAGCTTACAAAAGATTTGAATATAAAGAAGATAATGATAAATCTAAGATATACATAATCAAACTAGATATATCTAAAATCATCACTAAGATATATATGCATGTGATAATATATTTAGATATTATGTATCTAGGGTTTTCTCATTAATTGTATCTTTTATATCTTTCTAGATAGTTTCATATCTTGTATTGTTCTCTATTTAAACCCATCAATACATAATTCAGTTTTGTGTGGAAAACCCTAATATGGTATCAGCCAGAAAAATCGACAAACCCTAGGCGCCGTCCCCTCTCCTTTTCTCGTCGCAAACATGTCCGACGTTCTTCCTCTTTCGACTCTTGTTCACATGGTTACGATCAAGCTATCTTCTTCCAATTTTCTTCTTTGGCGTTCACAGCTCGTACCTTTGCTCACGTGCCAAGACCTCATGAAGTTTGTCGATGGCTCACCGGTCCCTCCCACCACGCTCGTCGCCTCTCCCTCTCGCGCGGCCGCCCCTAATCCGGCATACGAGACCTGGCGCATCCAGGATCAACGCCTCCTCAGTCTTCTCCTTTCAACCCTAACTGAAGAGGCCATGTCCGAAGTTCTTGGCTGCACAACCTCGCGCAAAGTTTGGCTCGCGCTGGACACGGCGTTCAACAACAAATCCAAGGCGCGAGAACTACGGTTGAAGGACGATCTCCAGTCCCTTAAACGTGGTTCCCGCTCTGTCGCTGATTACGGCCATGAGTTCAAGGAGCTATGCGATCAACTTGCTGCGATAGGCCGCCCTGTCGACAATACGGACAAGGCTCACTGGTTTCTACGAGGCCTTGGACCGGACTTCTCTTCGTTCTCCGTTGCACAGATGGCTCTCACCACCTTGCCTACTTTTCGTGATTTATTGTCTAAGGCAGAAAGTTTTTCTCTATTTCAGGATTCCTTGGCTTCTCCTAATGCATCTCAGGTCGCCTTTGTTGGACAATCCAAGTCCTCTGCAAATTATGATGCATCTCGTGCCTCAACGGATCGTCGCGGCAATAACAACTCGCAAGGTGGTCAGCATCGGAAGAAGGGTAACCAACGTCGCCCTCCGCATTGTCAGATATGTCACCAGAACGGTCATTATGCGGACGCCTGCCCTGACCGTTATTCACGCAGCCCGCATGCTAACCTAGCCGAAGCCTTCCAGGCTGGTTGTTCGGTTTCTTCTCCTACGGCCTCAGATTGGTTCTTAAATACCGGAGCCTCATCGCACATGACTCCTGATATTGATGCACTGGACACCTCTCGCCCTTATTCGGGTTCTGATCGTGTAATTGTTGGTAACGGAGCTTCTCTCCCTATTTCTCATATTGGGTCTTCTCGTTTATCGCGTTCTCTTAATCTCTTGGATATTTTGGTTGTTCCATCTCTAACCAAGAATTTACTTTCGGTCAGCAAACTCACAGCTGGTTTGCCGGTTGATGTTATTTTTTCTGACAACTCTTTTGATATTCAGAGCCGTCAATCAAGGGAGACCCTTGCAAGCGGGCATCGCAGTAATGGCCTCTATGTGCTCGACCGCATGCAGCCAGCTTTTCTTTCGCATTTACAGAATAATGTTATACGTGCTTCCTTTGAATTATGGCACAGTAGATTAGGACATGTCTCTTTTGATTCAATCTCTTTACTCAATAAACAAGGATTTATTTCTGTTACATCTTGTTTACCTAAACCTACTTTATGTCCTTCTTGCCAATTTGCGAAAAGCTCTCGGTTGCCCTTTCAATTAAATGACAAATGCTCATCACATGTTCTTGATCTTGTGCACTGTGATTTATGGGGTCCGGCTCCCGTTACTTCCTCTGCTTCTTATCGATATTATGCAGTTTTTATAGATGATTTCAGTTGCTTCACATGGCTATATCCTCTTGTACGAAAGTCGGATTTCTTCACCGTTTTGGATCGATTTACTACCCTGGTCGAAACACAGTTCTCTCGACGACTGAAGGTATTTCAGAGTGATGGCGGCACTGAATTCACCAATCACGTAGTTCAATCCTTTTTTGCAATGAAAGGTATCTAGCATCTGAAGTCTTGTTGTTGGGAAATTTGGCTAAGTTTCCTTTCCCCAGTAGCTACTTGTTTAGATTCTAGTTTTGGTGTTTTGGTGGATCAAATCCTAAGTCCTACCAGCGTCAGTTTGTCTCTAGAATAGCTCTAGTCTCAAATGTAAAGTCCTGTTTAGGTCTTTTGAGTTGTAAGTCGCAGCTGATCAAGACTCATGCTGACACTGTTCACCAGCATGAGAAGTGCTTACCAGTTGAAAAGTTCCATCAGCAGGCGACTGACAATCTGATGCTGACACTGTTCATCAGCATGAGAAAGAGCTAATGACTGGTTACTGTTCACCAGTTGGGAAGGATTTCACCAGCAGGCGGCTGACAAATCCTACCAGCAGAATACGTGTTCTTACTGACACTGTTCACCAGCGGTGAAGCCACCAGTCATGGGAGATTCCAAGAATTAACATCAGACATATTGGTAGACTTAGATTGTGCCAGCGCAAGTCACCAGCAGAGACTGCCAGCACAAGATCACCAGAATGATCTACCAGTCGGATGTTACCAGCAGAATCCCAGATTCTCTCTCCCAGAGTCTTAGAGACAAAAAGAAGATTCGTCGAGGAATTAACTGACAGAGTATGACTTTAAGGAGGACAACTTAAAGTCTATCAGTTCAAGACGACCAGTCTCGATTCCTCGTACTGACGAATAGTGCCGTTCTGACACAAAGAGATCTGTGTCAGATAAAGCGGTCAAGAGTATGGCGCTTTCCGGAAAATCCTACCTGCCGCCGTCTGAAGGACATGCGAGGACAAAGACCTTTTCCGGATGTGTCCAAACGGCTAGAAGATTTGAATGGGATCCCGCGTCTATAAATACCTCGGATCCTCCAACATTCAATACTCTTCTCTCTCGCTCAACTACCGAAAGTCTGAAACTTTATTGCAAGCAAGCAGAACACTTTCGAGGCTTTTCTTAAAGCTTACCGTGTGTTGATTTATTCAAACACGAGACTTCAAGCTTCCAGCTTGTAAGTTACTGATCTCTTTGGTGCTCTTTCTCATCCGAGGAAGTTCACAGCAGCTCTTGTGCCAGCCAGCACTTGAGTTATTACGAGCTTTTGCCGTATTGAGAAGATACGTTCTTGGGAGAACTAAACACCCAGTGAAGCTGTGGAGGTTGAAGTGACGTGCTCGCACTCCACCAGCTGATCAGAGTTGAAGAAGGAATCAAGACCGGGAGCGGTTGATCTAGCGAAGTGGTGGACAAGGGTCGCACCAGCTAGAGATAGATCGTAGGCAACTTGTACCTGATTACTCTATAGTGAATTTCCAGTGCTACGACTGGAGAGTGGACGTAGATCGATTGATCGAACCACTATAAATCCTTTGTCTTTATCAGTTTTCTGCATTTCATACTGATTTAAAACCCAGCACCCAAGTGCTGGTGTATATCTGAAAACTGATATAACTGTGCAAACAAGGCTAAAAATATTCGAAGTCTTGAGCTACCAGCTGACGAGCCAGTTGCCAGTCAGCTGAGTACGCAGAGTGCAAGTTGACTTACCAGCTGACAAGGTCCCAGTCAGCTGAGTAACCAGCAGAGTGCAAGAAACGATTAACCACATTTTTCCGCTGCTAAGTTATACCCTGATAATCCGGGACCAACAAGTGGTATCAGAGCCAGGTTCTTATAGACCGTTCGTATCTGAGTCACTTAGGACCGTGATCCGCGTTTCCTTGCACTCCTTTGTTTGTCTGTTGATTAGCTCAGGTACACGAAGATGAATACTCCAAAGCTACTAGACTACAAGCCTGAGAAGCATGATATATGGCGAAAGAGGTCGCTCATCTCTCTAAAGAGCATCCATCCAGAGATGAAAGATGTGCTAGAGACAGGGCCAATTGAGATCACCAAGATACAACACCAGCTAGGAGATTGTCCAGCTGCCGTGATCCCAAAGCCTCAAGACGAATGGAACGCCGAGGACAGGAAGCGGAATCAGTTGGATTCCATTGCTCACGAGCTGATCCTGGCTTCTCTTCCAGAGTCGCTGATGGAGGAAGCTCTCCAGTTTGATAATGCCAAGGGAGTATGGGATTATCTTGATAGTCTATGTCAAGAAACTGATCAAATGAAACGCAACAAATTGCAGGTTGCAGTGGACAAGTACGAGTCCTTCCAGATGCTGCCTGGAGAAACCATCAAGGAGATGGAGGCGAGATTCAACGCCATTGTCAGTGAGCTAAAGTCACTGGACAGGAAGTACTCAAATGAAGATCTTAATGCCAAGATCCTGTCCAAGATGCCCAAGGAGGACTGGTTCGTGAAGACCACAGCTCTGAAGGAGAAAGACCTGTCCAAGATGACTCCCAAGGAGTTATTTGCTCAATTGCAGGCACATGAGTGGGGCATCCAGATGGTGAACAAGAATGAAGCCATCAGGAATGTTGGATCCCCCAGCATCAAAGCTCAAGACGAAGCTTACTTCGTCAAGAAGGATTTCAAATGGAAGACCAAGAAGCCCTTCCATGCTGACAGACCTGCTGCCCAGCACAACCAGAAGAAAGAGATCCCAGCCACATCGGGATCTAACTCAAAAGACAGCGAGAGCTCTATCGCTGACCTTGAGCAACAGATGAAACGACTGGCTGTCCTTCTGGAGAAAGCCAAGTCAAAGCAGGGAGTATCTCTGAGCTCAACTGACGGAAAATTCGTCAAGAGAGCTCCCCGTGCTTGCTACCAGTGCCAATCCCCTGATCATTTAAAGTTTGAATGTCCACAGGTGGACAAAAATGAGCGGGAAAGGCTAAAGAAGCTCTTTGAAGAGCGCGCCTCCAAGGCCGTTGCCAAGGCTATGCTGACCAGGACTGAAGTGCCTGACATACCCGACCATGATGATGGGGAGTATGCGTCAGACGAGGAGTCAGAAGAGGAAGCTCTACTGGCACTCATGGCAGCCTTTGGCGAGGAGTCAGCTGAAGGAAGTGCTGACAGTGAAGAGGCACTTGCAGCTGATGATCAGGTACAATCATCAGCTTCCCCAATGCATATCATGCCTTCTATCAGTTTAGACGATTCTGAGTCGCGTTGCTCCGACTCAGAAGCTGTCACTATAGACATTCTTCAAAAAGAATTTTTAAAATTTTATGAAATAAAGAATGTCTTGGCTGGCGAAAATACTTCGCTGAAAGATCAAGTTTTTATTTTGACCAAGGAGATTGAAAAATCGAGGTCAGACAGTGAAGAGCTAGCCACTTTGAAAAAGACTCACTTTGAGTTGCTCCAAAATTTTCAAATTACAAAAATTGAGCGAGATAATTTTCACAATCTCGTTCTGGAGCAAGAAAATAAAATAAATTTTCTAAATAAAGGCTCAAAAGACTTGGAAGCAGCTCTAAGTCATTGGAGAAAGCCTTCTGATAAGTCCGGGTTGGGATTTACAAAAGATTTGAGCATAAATCAGCCCGAACAAATCAGTACTGGTAAGGGTAAGAGCCAACTGGTAAATGCATCAGCACCAGCTGGTAATACCAGTCAGTCCCGAATGGCTGATCAGCATAGGAACCATAAGTCCAGATACATAGGTGAGTCATCAAGACAAAATCCTCAACTGGCAAGACCCTCTGCTGACAGGACGCCAGCATACCCAAAGACGCAGACTAAGCCGAAATATTCAAAGGCAAGGAAGTCAGCGTCAGCTGCCAGTGGAATCCGACAGCCAGCACCAGCTGTCCAGAGATTCCACGCCCAACCTTACAAGTATGCCAGTTGCCAGCATGCTTACAAGGGATCCAAATCTCAGCGGAATACTGAGAGAAGGATATTTCCCGATAGGAGGAACACCTATCGGAGGCCTGAGCCCAATCAAAACCTTTTCTCAAGGGCTGGGAAGGCTAATCATCGTGGTCCCGAATTCCAGAGACCACCAAGGCAACACAAGCGGTCGGAAAGAAATTTTCGACACCCTCGGAGGAAGAATACTTCCAGAGGAATCGCACACACAGCCACACCTTCCAAAAACAAATCCATGCTTTATTTTAAAAGGAAGGGAAAGGCCACAAGTGATGTCAGCAAGGGTAACACCGAGCTGAAGATTACTCAAGTCTGGATTCCAAAAGGAATGATCCAGAGATCTAACCCTGCAGGACCCGCTGATGATCGGGGACCTAAATAATTTCATTTTCTTGCAGGAACAGGATCATGCAACACAGCTTCAGAGATCGAGCGAGTGGATCATAGATAGTGGTTGCTCGGCTCATATGACTGGTGAGGAGTTCCTATTTTCTGAGCTCACCAAGGTCAGAGGACCTCCAGTTATTTTTGGTGATAACTCCAAGGGCAGAGTTATTAGCAAGGGCTGCATCGAGAAGGATGATGTCAGAATTGTGAATGTATCCCTTGTCACCAATCTGAAGCACAACCTCCTGAGCATCAGTCAGCTGTGCGACAATGGTTATACCATTGTGTTTGACAAATCAGGGTGCCAGATCAAGAATGAAGAGTCTGGCGAGACCAAGCTGAAAGGTGTCAGGAAAGGAGGTCTCTATGTTGTTGACTGGCAAAGTGGGAAGACTGATACATGCTTTGTAGCCACCAGTTCCATGGAAACTAACTGGCTGTGGCACAAAAGGTTAAGTCATCTAAATTTCAAACTATTAATTATCTAACCAAGCATGATCTTGTAGATGGTCTTCCCAAGGGCGGGTTCAAGAAGGAAGGAATTTGCAAAGCTTGCCAGCAAGGCAAACAAACTAAGAAGTCCTTCAAGAACCAGTCGCCAATCTGCCCCAGTACCAGTCAGGTACTCGAGTTGTTACACATGGACCTGTTTGGACCAGTAACACCGCAAACCATTGGAGGAAGACGATATTCGCTGGTGGTAGTCGATGACTACTCGCGCTATACCTGGGTAAAGCTTCTCAGAACCAAGGATGAGGTGAAGATCATTCTTCCAGAATTGATCATCCAAGCTCAGAAACAGAGAGAAGCTGTGGTAAAGCGAATTCGTTCAGACAATGGGACTGAATTCTGCAACAGTCTGCTGATGGATTTTTGCGCGGAGGCCGGGATCAAACATGAGAGATCTACTCCAAGGCAACCGCAGCAGAATGGACTGGCAGAACGTAGGAACAGGACGCTGAAAGAAGCGGTCCGGTCCATGTTGGCTGAGTCCGGCTTGGGACAGAGTTTCTGGGGAGAAGCGTTGGTGACTGCCTGCTACACTCAGAATAGAAGCGGGATCAACGACAGACTCCAGAAAACTCCCTACGAAGTGTACTTTGGTCGTAAGCCTTCTATAGCTCATCTTCGTGCATTCGGTTCACCATGTTATATCCATAATAATGGGAAGTCGAAGTTAAATGCTTTCTCGCCTAAGGCTGATGAGGGTGTGTTTGTCGGATATGGACATCCCTCTCACAAGGGCTATAGAGTATTTAACAAGACTACCCAGCTTGTGGAAATAACATGCAATGTTGTTTTTGATGAAGCTACTTTAGTGCGCAGGACCTTACGCCAACTGGCTGAAGATGTTCCTGAGGTCGAGGATGTCAGCGACCAGTTGGGCAGGAATTCTTCCGATGCTCAACCAACTGGTTCGACTAGACCTATGAATGGATCTTCTTCTCAACCAGTTACCTCAGGTGCCCATCAGCAACCTGAGAGGGTCGGTGATGCAAATGACCTTGCTGAGACCTTACACTCAATCTCCCTGAGTGGATCTAGCAACAATCAAGGGGGAATTCCGACTGGAATCTTTGAGCCAGAAGACAACGATGAACCAGCTGGAATGGAGGTACCAGCTGACACTGATTTCGTTGGTGAAGGTTCGGGAGATCAGTCAGACAGTGGAGCTGATGAAGATGTTCCAACTGGTGGTCAACAGCCAGTTGCAGTTCCAGTTCCAACTGGTGAAGGTCAACCGCCAGTTGCAGTTCCAGCTCCGACTGGTGAAAATGTGGAAGCACCAGTCATCAGGGCAGATGAACCTATTTCACAGCCGGCACCAGCAGTCGCTGGTCCTCCCAAATGGCTGAGGGATCACCCATCCGATGCTATTCTCGGTGATCCAGAAGGTTCTGTCCAGACTCGTCACGGCAGTGCGCTCCTAAGTTGTTTTATTTCTCAAAGGGAACCTACTTCCATAGGAGTTGTGCTAGAATCTGCTGATTGGATTAATGCCATGCAAGAAGAGCTTGCTGAATTCACTCGCAATAATGTTTGGGACTTGGTGGAGAGACCATCACATCAGTCAGTGATTGACACCAAGTGGGTTTTCAAGAACAAGCGAGATGAGAATGGCACCGTGGTCAGAAACAAAGCTCGTTTAGTAGCCAAAGGTTACAGGCAGTGTGAAGGCATCGACTTTGATGAGACCTTCGCACCAGTTGCAAGAATGGAGGCGATACGGCTGTTCCTTGCTTATGCAGCGTATCACGGCTTCACGGTGTTCCAGATGGATGTGAAGAGCGCCTTCCTGAATGGCGAGCTAAAAGAGAAGGTATATGTCGAGCAACCTCCAGGCTTTGAGATAGGCACCAAAGTGTACAAGCTGAGAAAGGCCCTGTATGGATTAAAGCAGGCGCCCAGGGATCGGTACGAAACGCTGTCACAATTCCTAAACAGTAATGGATTTCGGAAAGGGAAGATCGATAGGACTCTCTTCCTTTTCAAGGATGGAGGTGACATGCTAATGGTGCAGATCTATGTTGACGACATCATATTCGGATCAAGGAATATATCTCTCTGCGAGAAGTTTTCTCAACTGATGCAGACGTCATTTCAAATGAGTATGATGGGCAAATTGACATACTTTCTCGGACTCCAGGTCCAGCAGTCAGCTGATGGAATTTTTATCAGCCAGCGGAAGTATACGAAGGATTTAATTCAGAAATATTGCCCAGAGAAAACTAAGTCCCTAAGGATACCTATGAGCACCAGCTGTCAGATATTTCTCGATGAACAAGGGGAATCAGTTGACCCTACTATTTACAGAGGTATCATTGGATCACTTCTCTATCTCACTGCCAGCAGACCCGACATTTCGTACTCAGTCGGAGTGTGTGCCAGATTTCAAGCCAATCCAAAAAAGTCACACATGGAAGCTGCTAAGAGGATCGTGAAATATCTGAAGGGGACTGAATCTCTTGGAATATGGTATCCCAGGAATGATGAGCTTACACTCATCGGATACTCAGATTCATATTTTGCTGGATGCCGTATAGATCGAAAGAGTACCAGTGGTACGTGTCAATTACTAGGACACAAGCTAATCAGTTGGTTTAGCAAGAAGCAGCACTCAGTTGCTACATCTACCACTGAAGCTGAATATGTTGCCGCTGCCAGTTGCTGTGCTCAAATTATTTGGATCAAGCAACAACTGGAGGATTATGAAGTGGACACTGGCTGTGTACCCATCTATTGCGACAACAACAGTGCTATGTGCATTACGAAGAATCCGGTTCATCACTCCAGAACCAAGCACATAGACATTCGACATCACTTCATACGTGATCATGTCGAAAAGAAGGATGTCAGCGTGGACTACATCAGAACTGAAGATCAACTGGCTGACATTTTCACCAAACCCCTTCCAGAAGCAAGATTCAAGGAGTTGTGCATCAAACTCGGTCTTATGGAGATTGATGTGAGCCCCAATGATGAGGAAGAATGAGTCCCAGCTCTCATTCTGTTCTTGATCTTCTGGAGGATGCTGATTACGACTGAGTCCAAGCTCTTAGTCGTGATGACTTCCAACTGACAAATGGTTTCTACTGGCGGAACTGAACTTAATTGTCTAAGGAAATGAGTCCCAGCTCTCATTCCGAAGTTGCCAGCACAAACCATCAGTTGAAGCGAAATTGGGTCCCAGCTCCCAATTCCAAGTGATGATGAGAAGTGGATTTCTTGGAGAGAAGATTATGCGGAATAAAATTGAGTCCAAGCTCTCAATTTTTACTATCTTTCAAGTATGCCAGCACCAGTTTGTGTATCAGTTGCCAACTGATAAAGAGGCCAACCAGTAGGGGGAAGTATATGACTGGTATATGCTACTGATGACCAGTCGTGCCAGCTGTCTCAGAAAAGGCGGGATCGTTCAAATCCAAGTAGCGTGTACAGCCCTCAGAATTTAATGCGGCATTTAATGCCACATTTAATGTGCACAGTGTCTGCGCAGTCCGACGCTTGGTTGCCACCAATCGCTGTGTGCCACGTCAGCTCCACGGCGTAGCCCACGTCAGCACGACCGCGCACGTCGCACAGGGAACCGGGCCTGCTGATGACCGTCGATCCTCGCGTGCTGAGCATTGATCCTGGACGTCTGATCCTGCATGGCCCTTCGTATAAATACCCGATCACCTCCTTCGGGTTAACCTTTATGTTTCCCTACTTTCAGAACCCTAATATCTTTCAAAATTCTCTCATCTTCCCTTGAAATTTTCTGAACCTTGAATCTTTCTGAAGTCATGGCATCATCTTCTCAACCTCCAGCTGATAACCCTCCATCTACATCTACATCATCCTCGTCTGGTTCACCAGACCTACCAGTTGCTGAAGCTCATATGCCTACGTATACTGGCATAGTGAAGATCAAAGATATCGATTACACCTTTCCGTTCGCCCGACTGGTTCAGTTGAACAGGCCGGCGACCAGGCGACAGCTCTCTAACGCGTAGATTAGGACTGCACAGGTTCAGAAGGAGAAGATTCTGAACGCGAAGCTAGCCCTAAAGCATTTCGGGGAGGAGCTGATGGAGATGGTTGATCGAGAACAGCTCCGACAGTACCTCACGGCGACCCCCAGCACTTTCCATCCTCATATAGTTGCGGAGTTTTATGCTAGGGCGGTTGTTGCTGATGACAGAAAGTCGTTCACTACATCGGTGTTCGGCCACCTGATCACCGTCACCGCGGAATACCTCGCCAATCTCTTCGGACTGAGGAATGAAGGAGAGGAAGTGGCCACGTATCATCAGGATGATACGGTGGAATTCCGGAGGAGGTGGGCGCAATGGAAGAAGGCAGAAGTCACCGTCTTCCGGACTGGAATGAGGAAGTCCGAAATGGAAGAATATTGGCAGATGGTATGCGACATTGTGGTGTGCATGCTGCAATGTGAGGTCGGATCGTACGCCGAGCTGAGCCTGTGCAAGTTTTCCGTGATGTGTGCGCTTGTCGACGGGATTGAGGGCAACTGGGCTGAATTCTTCTTTGGCCGGTTGCTGGAAAATGTAGACAGGAACATCACTGTTCCGACTGACGGCAATTTTGCTCACGCCGTATCCTTCGGGCTGAGGATCAGCCACATCCTGGAGATGGAATTGGGTGACGGCGTGGATCAGGGGGAACAGCTGGTTGGTTCCGATTTCATACCAGCCACGAAGGTGAAGCTGCCTCGTCCAGATTACAAGAAGCCACGCAGGCTGAAAGGGAAGTCAGCAGTGGACCCTGCTGAGGTCGTTTCTGAGGAGGACTCAGAAGACCTGGGAGAGCAAGTGCCAGCTGTGGCTCTCCCACTGCCAGCTGGGGCAAGGGCTGAGCTGAAGAGGAAGCATGAGGTGGAATCCTCATTCCACGAGATGGAGCAAGCTGTGACTGGCTCATCAGCACCAGTGCCAGCTCCCAGGCCCCCTTCCAGGAAAAAGTCCAAGACCCACCAGCACCAGCAGCCTCCACAAGCTGTTGCTTATGACCCTGAGTCTGGGAAGATCTCCATCCCAGTCAAGAAGTCCGTTCTGGGACTGACTGAGGAAGAGACGCTGGAGAGGATGACTCGCAAGAGGAAGCGCATCCAGACCAGAGCTCAGAAGCTGGTGGAGCAGGCAAAGAAGGAACAACAAGCCTCCATAGTGAGGAAGAAGCAGGCCCAGGCAAGGCTGAAGGCCTTGGCCGACCAGCGGAAACTAGAGGCTGAGCTGGCAGCCCGCGATGAAGCCTATGCAAAGGTGCAGGCTGAGCATGAGGCCAGACGTCAGGCACAACTGGCGGAGCAGATGCGCCAGGTGGCCAAGGGCAAGTGGGATGTGCCCGAAACTTCCTCAAGTGCGAGGCCACCAGCACCAGCACCAGGCGAGATCTTACCAGAAGACTCCTTTACACGCCTGCTGGTGATGGGTGCTGATGAAGATGTACTATCCCTTGTGGATAAGTACCAGGAGGAGGAGGAGGTGGCTGAAGTCCCTCCACCCGCGCAGGGGGGTGGTGGAGGTGATGAAGAAGACCCACTAGCCGCGCACGGGGGTGCCAGTGGAGGAGTTGCGAAGCGGGCGACCACCCCGGTAAAACTGGCGAGCTTCTCGATATCAGTTCTGAATCCGAGGAGGCAGAGGAGGAGGCAGAAGAAATGGAGGTGACTACTGGTGGAAAGGATGCTGATAAACCTCTCGTCATCATTGACGATGAAGAGCCACCACCAGTGGTCCAGCGCTCAACCGTGCAGAGGATGAAGCCTAGGGACCTGTTCCCAGACTTTGAAGACAAAGCTCAAGCTTCTGCCAGTCGCCCCCGATCTACAGATGCCTCGACATCAACTTTCGGGCGACCAGCAGCATCCTCGCGTGCACGTACTGACAGGCGACCTTATATGCTCTGCATCCAAGAGCATCAACTGATTGATGAGGATGCCTTCCAGTCGCAAATAACAGGAGTACATCGGTGGGAGCACTGCGGGGAAATGGCGTTTCAAGATACACGAGTGCCTGAGCCTTCAGCATTCAACATCATCCCCATCAGCGGACTCCCACACCAGTCAGTATACGCTTCAAGGATCTCTGACTGGTGTCTGCCCTTGCAGCCGGTGGAGTACTACAATTCCACTCTCTATGAGTATGCAGAGAACATCACGGCGGAGGTGGAGAATGCCGTCAATGACGAGATGATATCCAGCTACCGACGACTCTGGAGGGTGGATCCGGAACTATGTCAGGAGTTCCGGAGATGGAAGATTTTTGACCGATGCCAGCGCCTGCTGACAGTAGAGAAGAGGGTGGTCCTCTATGCCAGGCTGGGTCTTGGCTACTGGAGAGCGGAGGAGGAGTGGGCTCATGCCTTCATGGGCACTGATCCTGAATGCCCCCAGCAGCTGTCTACAAGGAGGATCAAGCACCGCTTGCAGAAAATCACTGATTATAGGCAGCTGACTGGAAGCTTCGGCCTCCCGCCACTGAAAAAGCTCAAGTTACCTTTCCTCCAGTTCCGAGAAACCAGTAGGGGGTACCAGCTGACGTACGCGCTCCGTCGCCTCAAAGTGCTGGTTACCCTCCCGAGGATCTCTCCCTACAATGGTATATTGTTCGACATGGCTGCCAGCGCTCTGCTGGTAGACCACTTAGTAGAGGAGGATCCCTCTCGTGGTTGATGGCTGACCCTTGCTGTCCCTCCTGTTCCTATTATCTCGGGCGATCTCGTCCCTGATCATATGGACTGGCAAGTGGTGGACTTCACAGCCCCATCCGTTTCTGAAGTCCAGCCAGCTCCAGCCGCAGTGCCAGTAGCAGAGCCAGCAGCAGTAGAGGAGCCAGCACCAGCTGCAGTTGAGGTGCCAGCGGAGGAGCCAGCCCCGATGGAGATATCAGCTGAATCTGAACCAGCTATGGCTCCTTCCGCAACTGATGTGCCTTCCTCTTCCCTGGAAATATCAGCGATGCCAATCTCTGAGATCCATCCTCCTGCGCAGCTTATTGAACTCATTGATGCCAGGATGGATCAGCATCTCGCCACCCTCCGAACTGAAATTGCTCAACAAATGGATTCCGTCACCACCGGTGTTGCCACCTTTTTGGCGCGGATCCAAGAGGGGGAAAGGGTGCGAGCACAGGCTGAGGCAGAGAGAGCTCGTCTTGCTGAAGAGGAGAGGAGGATTGCTGCTGAGGAAAGGGAGAAGAACAGACAAGATATGGCAGCGCTCACTGAGATCCTGAGGTCGCTCACAAGCAGAACTCAATCACCAGGATCATCTTCTCAGCCATAGTCTTGTTTCTTCATTTTGTTGTAAGTATTTGTATCTCTAGACTAGTCAGTTTTCTATCCTGTACTTGTAACTGCAACATATTAAATGGATTGATTACTGACAAGTTGATGACAATTCCTCATTGTCCAACAAATTGTCTAAGTATTTACTTACCAGCTGAACTTACACTTCCAGTGTAATCAGCACCAGCACTCGTATCACACACTTTAAATCTTTTTGCTCTGATCTTAATTTTCATATTTTAAACGAGCAATATCCCTCTTAGTTTGAGGGGGAAGATTTTAGTTAGAGCTGATGTGAGGAAGTAGTTTCATGGGTTTAGATCTGATAGGTTTATTTGTAAAACCCTGAAATACTCTGTAACTTTCCTCATCAGCTGAGTGCTCGCTGGTTAGGCTTTGATCGCACCAAAAAGGGGGAAATTGTTGGGAAATTTGGCTAAGTTTCCTTTCCCCAGTAGCTACTTGTTTAGATTCTAGTTTTGGTGTTTTGGTGGATCAAATCCTAAGTCCTACCAGCATCAGTTTGTCTCTAGAATAGCTCTAGTCTCAAATGTAAAGTCCTGTTTAGGTCTTTTGAGTTGTAAGTCGCAGCTGATCAAGACTCATGCTGACACTGTTCACCAGCATGAGAAGTGCTTACCAGTTGAAAAGTTCCATCAGCAGGCGACTGACAATCTGATGCTGACACTGTTCATCAGCAAGAGAAAGAGCTAATGACTGGTTACTGTTCACCAGTTGGGAAGGATTTCACCAGCAGGCGGCTGACAAATCCTACCAGCAGAATACGTGTTCTCACTGACACTGTTCACCAGCGGTGAAGCCACCAGTCATGGGAGATTCCAAGAATTAACATCAGACATATTGGTAGACTTAGATTGTGCCAGCGCAAGTCACCAGCAGAGACTGCCAGCACAAGATCACCAGAATGATCTACCAGTCGGATGTTACCAGCAGAATTCCAGATTCTCTCTCCCAGAGTCTTAGAGACAAAAAGAAGATTCGTCGAGGAATTAACTGACAGAGTATGACTTTAAGGAGGACAACTTAAAGTCTATCAGTTCAAGACGACCAGTCTCGATTCCTCGTACTGACGAATAGTGCCGTTCTGACACAAAGAGATCTGTGTCAGATAAAGCGGTCAAGAGTATGGCGCTTTCCGGAAAATCCTACCTGCCGCCGTCTGAAGGACATGCGAGGACAAAGACCTTTTCCGGATGTGTCCAAACGGCTAGAAGATTTGAATGGGATCCCGCGTCTATAAATACCTCGGATCCTCCAACATTCAATACTCTTCTCTCTCGCTCAACTACCGAAAGTCTGAAACTTTATTGCAAGCAAGCAGAACACTTTCGAGGCTTTTCTTAAAGCTTACCGTGTGTTGATTTATTCAAACACGAGACTTCAAGCTTCCAGCTTGTAAGTTACTGATCTCTTTGGTGCTCTTTCTCATCCGAGGAAGTTCACAGCAGCTCTTGTGCCAGCCAGCACTTGAGTTATTACGAGCTTTTGCCGTATTGAGAAGATACGTTCTTGGGAGAACTAAACACCCAGTGAAGCTGTGGAGGTTGAAGTGACGTGCTCGCACTCCACCAGCTGATCAGAGTTGAAGAAGGAATCAAGACCGGGAGCGGTTGATCTAGCGAAGTGGTGGACAAGGGTCGCACCAGCTAGAGATAGATCGTAGGCAACTTGTACCTGATTACTCTATAGTGAATTTCCAGTGCTACGACTGGAGAGTGGACGTAGATCGATTGATCGAACCACTATAAATCCTTTGTCTTTATCAGTTTTCTGCATTTCATACTGATTTAAAACCCAGCACCCAAGTGCTGGTGTATATCTGAAAACTGATATAACTGTGCAAACAAGGCTAAAAATATTCGAAGTCTTGAGCTACCAGCTGACGAGCCAGTTGCCAGTCAGCTGAGTACGCAGAGTGCAAGTTGACTTACCAGCTGACAAGGTCCCAGTCAGCTGAGTAACCAGCAGAGTGCAAGAAACGATTAACCACATTTTTCTGCTGCTAAGTTATACCCTGATAATCCGGGACCAACACTTGTCCTTACACTCCCTCACAAAATGGGCGTGCGGAGCGCAAGCATCGTCATATTACTGAAACCGGACTTGCTCTTCTCTTTCAATCCAATCTTCCACTGCATTATTGGGTTGAGGCATTCTCTACAGCTGTGTAAATTATTAACCGGCTCCCTTCGTCGGTTCTTCAAGGTGTGTCTCCTTTTCAGACTTTATTTGGTGTTCCACCTACTTATGGTCATTTTCATCCGTTCGGTTGTCGAGTTTATCCGTGTCATCGTGATTATGCTGCTAATAAGTTTTCTCCACGGAGTGCACCTTGTATTTTTCTTGGATATTATTCCTCTCAGCAGAAGGGTTTTCGCTGTCTCGATCCTTCATCAAATCGAGTATATGTTACACGACAAGCGCATTTTGATGAGCATCTATTTCCTCTTGCGGCCTCGGCATCACCTTCGACTCATATTTCCAAGCAGGATGTGTCGACATTTCTTGAGCCTTTCTCCGCGCCTCAATCTGCTTCGCCTATATCCCCGCCAGCTGCCCCTTCACAACCATCGGCCACGGCTCCTCCCAGACCATGCTCTTTATGCCCTGATGATCATACTGCAGTTGTTTCGATTGTTCACTCACCGCCTGCTGCAACACCGGATCAGGCCGTGCCTTCTCCTGTGCCTCCTATTCACCCTATGGTCACTAGGGCGCGCGCCGGCATCTTTAAACCGCGCCATCTCTCCTACTATGCCGCGACAGGTCTTCACGCGGCACTCACAGCCTCTTCCGAGCCCAAGGGTTTCAAATCCGCTGCCAAGAATCCCTTATGGCTTGCTGCTATGAATGAAGAGATGGATGCCCTACGGCGCAACAATACTTGGGAGCTGGTACCGGTGCCTTCCAACTCAAATATTGTCGGTTCGAAGTGGGTTTTCCGGACGAAATTTTGCTCTGACGGTTCCATTGAGCGTCACAAGGCTCGTCTAGTTGCTCAGGGTTTCTCGCAGATCCCAGGGTTGGATTTCTCGCACACCTTCAGTCCCGTTGTTAAAGCTGCCACAGTTCGTGTCATTTTGTCAATTGCAGTTGCTCGGGGTTGGCCTCTTCACCAGCTCGACGTGAAGAATGCTATCTTAAATGGGGTTCTCTCTGTTCCAGTCTATATGGCTCAGCCGCCCGGCTTCGCCGACCCTCATCATCCGAATCATGTCTGTCTCCTCCGGAAAGCTCTATACGGCCTTAAACAGGCCCTGCGTGCATGGTTCCAGCGACTGAGCTCCTTCTTTCTGTCCTCGGGTTTTGTCTGTAGTAAGGCCGACACTTCTCTATTTATTTTCTGTAGAGAATCTATCTGTTTATTTCTCCTGGTCTACGTCGACGACATTATCTTAACAGGGAATAATTCTTCTTCTATCTCGGCATTTATTAAACGCATGCATGGCGAATTTGCGATTAAGGATATGGGCAGTCTCAGCTATTTCTTAGGGTTGGAAGTCACTTATGTTAGCGATGGTCTTCTGTTATCTCAAGCAAAGTATGCTCGCGATATTCTTGAGCGTACTGATATGCTGGACGCAAAGCCAGTCGCCACACCGCTTCCCGCCGGGACATCTCTCATACAGGACTGCACGCAAATTGAGGACATCACCTACTATCGCTCGATAGTAGGAGCACTGCAATACCTCACTATTACGCGTCCGAACATTGCCTTTGCCGTAAATTTGCTCAGTCAATTTTTGAAGTCTCTGACTCTTGATCATCTTCAAGCTGTTAAGCGAGTTTTGCGCTATATTAAAGGCACTCTCTCTCACGGTCTTCACTTCTCTCGTGCCTCTCCCTGCGATTTAGTCGCCTACTCTGATGCCGATTGGGCTCGGTGTGTTGACACACGCCGCTCTACTTATGGCTACACAATTTTCTTGGCTGGAAATCTTGTCTCTTGGAGTGCTAATAAGCAACCAACTGTAGCACGTTCTAGTTGTGAATCAGAATATCGGGCAATGGCTAACACTGCACTGCAGCTGAAGTTGTTTGGCTCTCTTCTCTTCTTCGTGAGCTAGGCGTCTCTCTCGTTCGCTCGCATCGATTATTTTGCGATAATGATAAACACTCACTCTGTGCATTTTATTGATAGAATTATATTTAGATTATACCTCAGACTGAGTCATTACGTGATGTTTTCATGCGT
>JAPKLW010001452.1:134754-169411 GCA_026898455.1 Plectranthus barbatus
CCTGCAGTCCTTGAGTTCGATAATTTATTACTTGCCCTCTGCAGTGGACTGTACACTTGCAGCTTTAGCGCGTTGCAAAAACGCGCTATCAGATAACAAAAGTTCCATCTTTATGACGCAAAATCCAGTTGCCCACAAAAGAGCTAAACACATTGATATTGATTACCACTTCGTCCGAGAGTTAGTTCAAGATGGCAAGTTAGTAACTGAATACATCCCGACTGAAGTCCAACTGGCCGACGTATTTACGAAAGCCCTACCGCGCCCACTATTCGAATTTTTTCGTCGCAAGCTCAGCCTCGTCTCAATACCTACAGCTTCGCTTGAGGGGGGATGATAATATATTTAGATATTATGTATCTAGGATTTTCTCATTAATTGTATCTTTTATATCTTTCTAGATAGTTTCATATCTTGTATTGTTCTCTATTTAAACCCATCAATACATAATTCAGTTTTGTGTGGAAAACCCTAATAGCATGCATGGCTATAGATTTGCATGCATACCTCATCCAGTATTCCCCCCTCAAGCGAGATTGTGGGAATCCGATAACTCGAAGCTTGCTTGATGAGCTTGATTTTATCTATTTATTTCAAATCTAGATTCCCAAGTTTTAAATGTTTAAATTCTTGAAATCATATAATATTGGTTGTTTTATATTTCGAATGTTGAAATCAAGCTCATGAACATATTGATGTATTTTTGAAGCATTTATTGCAACTCTGGGGAATCAGGATTGCCAATGATTGGACAACATGCTATTTGTCTCTAATGGACATAAAATTCAAACGGTCCGTAAATCCGCCTATAAATAGCAGACCACATCTTCAGAGAAGAGAACCGACCTTAACTTGCGCAAACAAGCAGAAACTTCGTCGAACTAAAAGTTCAAGCTCTCAAGCTTTCTGAAATTACCGTGTGTCTGTAAAGAACACGAGGCTTAGCTTTCTAGCTTAAGAGAATAACTCATTATTTATGAACTTTATAGTTTTTTATGATAATGTAACATCAATCCATTTTTCGTACATATTGAGGCCAATAATTTTATTTTTTTGAAAAAGAAAATTAAATCTAAAAGAAAGTATGAGTACTTTAAACAACATTAAATAAATATTTGCGAGTTTATGTTTAGTGGTTATGTAGATTTGGGAATAATAATCCTTCATCTCAATCTTAATCGGATCGAAAGTTTTATGCAATAAGCTAAGGATTTTTAATTTCGAAATTCGCCAAGAAATTATTCTCCAATAATATTCATCTTCGTCATAAATATATAATTGGGCCCTAAATATATTCTCATAGAATAAAAATAATGATAAGGTGGGGATTTGGGTCTTAATCCACATACATATTTTCTAATGGACTTACTTGGGCTACAAAGAAGTAATTTATTGATTTGGGCTCCAAATGGGCCACTTGGTTTATTGCTCTTTGGGCTCTAAGAATTAATTCTAGGTTGGGCTCAAAATGTATTGAATGAGCCAAGCCCTAGTCTACATGACTACATCATGGTTGAATCAAATCATTCCCTAAACCAAAATGTAATGACAAAAAATTAATAGGGAAATGAGCGTCGATTCGCTTCGATTAAAATGTCGTCATCATAAGCGATATAATAATTATTTATGATTTCAAAATTTAAGTCTTTTTCAGAACTAATGTCGATGGGCATCCGAATAATTATAATAGTCATGACGATCAATTCTATTTTGTAATTATTTAGCGTAAAAAGGTATGGAAATTGCGGGGTGTTACAATGTCATTTTCAAAACAATGACAAGTACAATATATAAGAGAATTAAAGTTTGAGATTCGATATGCATAAATTAAATTTTTGAATGAACATGCTCCATTTCACGATTTGTTAAAATCGTTTTTCTTTTGGAAATTATACGCTGCGAAAGATTGAATTTTCTGGGGATTGTTGGTACAGGTTGAAAATATGGGTGTGATTTTAAAAATTAATTGCGGCCAAAATACAAATGATAACAACTTGAAAATTTACATGCAACTACTAAAATGTGTCCAAAATCTATAAATAAATTTTGGGAATTGTCTAAAATGTCTAAGTGCAATTTCAAAATTATTTTTCAACATACGATACACTTTCTTATAGAGTGCATAACTTCTGAATCACATATTATTTTAACATGAAACCAAAGCCAAAATCTTTTCAACACATTTAGGTATAAAATACTCTAAACTCAGCTCAATTGAATTCCATTTGATTCGTCTGTCACAACCAAACATTCGGCTCATGTCACAGCCTCTATAACAGCATGCTTATTTCATCACATTTCATACAAAATCGTAGCATATCTCATTCCAACATCATGTGTCATAATTCTCAGTCATCATACATCTCACATCTTGATCATATACTTAAGCTAGAGCATGCATAACATTGGGCACAAAAACATGCACATCTCTAACCCTAGTTCTTCAAATGGCCTAAAAATTGACATGGAGGTTCATGATCTTACTTCAAGCTTCTAAACTTGTAGTAGAGGTTATAAGGAGTGTAGATAAGGGTTATTTGAAGGATTTAGTTTCAGTTTTGGTTTTCTTCTCTTCAAATTTTTCGAAATGCTCCTTCATTTCCTCCAACTTGCTCTCTTCTTGTTGCTCTTAGATCTTCGAGATTCCTTCGTTTATTTTTTATTTTCAGCCATGGTCGATCTTGGGAGTCTAATGAATGAGAGGGCTTTTTGGTTCAATAGGTAGCAGAAGGTGTGAGGGTAAGTTTAGTGCAAGAATGGTGTTGATTTGAGTGAGATTGAGTGGTGTTTGCTAAAGGTTTTTAGGGCCGCAACTATGGTGTTTCAATGGAGGTTGGATAATGTTTAAGAATGATGAAATGAAGAAGATGAAGATGATTGGGGTGGGAGAAGAGGGGTGGCCGATCAAGAGAGGGAGAGGGAGTAAGGTTGAGTGTAGTTTTGATCTACATGCATGATTACATCTGAATTGTTTATTTACTATCTTGTCCCTCTATTATTTACATGGCTGAGCATAATCTTCCATCTAGAAGATCTATTTTGGTAATTTCTTCATTTCACTCACATTATCTGATGTTTTGGAAATTATTTAAATAGTTGGATGGATCCTTATCATATAATAAATGGTTTGGGAAAATAATAATACCTTAGTCTCAATAGGGCCAAAAATTATTGGGAAAACTTTGGAATTTTGCTTCGGAAATGAATCTCAAATATATATCACATATAAGCTAATGCGCCCTTATTTAATTTAAAGCATAAGGGTAAAAAATTTCATATAATAAGCTAGGGTTTTTAATTCCGAATTTTGTCTTGGAACTAATCTCAAATAATATTTGTCGTCGATTTAAAATACTTAATATGCTCAAGCTATATTCTCATTTAATGTTATCAACAATAACACTAAGGTAGAAATTGGCTTAAATCCACATACAAGAATTTCCTAGTGGGCTTATTTTATTCTCCTTCACTTTGGGCCTATACAAGAGTGTAGAATAATTAATTGGATCTACTAGCCCAATCCTTTCATGAATTAATACTTGAACTCAAGTCCATATATCATAGAAAAGGCCGAAAATAACTAGAGGTCGGCCGCAAAATTTATCCATGAATTATTTCGTTGTTGTGCGCGATTAAAATAATTATTAGGCATAAAAAGGTACGAAAAGTGCTGATGTTATATTTAAATAATAAATTATTGAACACAATTCCATAAAAAATATTAAATTGTGAAAATAAATTAAAAAATGAAAATAAATAAATAAAAAAGAGAACCGATGTTGTTCTTAGTACTCGAGAGGATTCCTACCACCCTCCTGATTTCTTTTGACTTCTTCCAATCATTCTTCAACTTCTCGTATCACCAATGGAGTAGGAATACAAAGAGTTTGTGACAAGTCTCAAATCCTTCTAGTCCTTAACAACTCTACAAAATTAGTAGGATCACAATACAACAACAAAGATGCAAAACATCCACCAAAAATAAATGAACAATCCAAATTTTGTACAAACAAACCCTTGGAATTTAAATCCGCTTTGTCAAAATGAAAATATACATGTCTTCTTCACACAGAGTGATCGGACACCATTTCAACCTCCGGTTGGCCAGTAAACCGCGACTGGTTGGACATGAACTATAGCTATCTTCCTTTTCTCATTTCCCTCTCTTTTTTGAGCTGAAAAACGTTGGTTCCAAGTTTCTCTCAACTTAACCACAAATACAACTAAAATTTATGTCCCTAATTTTTTAGTCAAACATGGGCCTATGTTTGGGCTTCACGTAGCTGGGAGCCCAACCCCAACAAGAACTAAATAGCACTTGAAGTTGCATGTTTGCAAAACTGAAGAATGTTTTAAATGAAACTCTTCACATTTTTTAAGTATTACTCCCTCAGTCTCACTTCAATTGTTCCTTTTTCATTTTTCGTCCGTCTCATTTAATTATCCACTTACCAAAAATGGAAAATTAATACACACTTATTAATAAAATATTAATTTTCTCTATCTCTACTCGCATTGATTATTGTGTCAAATCTCAAGGGAACAATTCACATGGGACGGAGGGAGTATTAATTAAAATTGGGTTAGATAGTTCCGACCAAAATATAATCAAGCTCTTGAAGGCATTTTTGAAAAAGTAAATTTATATAATTTTACTTTTTTATTAAAATATTTATATAAAATTAGTTAATCGAATATCGCCAGTATGCTAGGCCTACCAGAGCGGCCGACTAACACCTAATGAGTTTTACAACTGTAGTTTTTTCTTTTGTTTGCATTATCAAAATATATTATATAGTATAAGCTTTAACATAAATCCTAATAATGAGAAAATAAAGTTATTACCTACATATAATTGTAAACCCTTATTGGTTATGATTAGCCAAACGTAATAATTGTTAAATAAACTAAAATATAATAATTTAAAGAAAAACTAAAAGAAATATAGTACGAATAGAAGATGAAGTTTTGGCATTTGAGAAGATATGATTCAACTATTTTAAAACAAAAAGAAAATAACATATTTAACTCTAATTAACAACATTTATCAATAAAACTCCAAAAACCAAAGTTATAAATCTTATCGAAGTATTATCATAAATTCTAATTGGCTATAATCAGTAATTAGCCCCAACATAATAATTATAATCATAAATTAAAACATAAAGAATTTGATAATTAAAGATTTTGTTTTAAATAAAACTAGTTTATTCTTGCGGGATGCAGTGTATATATAATAATAATAATAATTAATTATTAAATTATCAGAACTAAATTGATTATCGAATATGAAATAGTGGAATATTAAAGCAAAATCAAGACTATTACTATTATTATTATTATTGCTCAACTTTAAATTACAGGACTAAATTCCGAGGCTAATCCCAGAATAATATTCGAGCCCTAAATCCTATTAATTTTCAGCCCTCTTTATACATGGGCTTGGAATTAATCTTGCCAACCATGATATATATTTAATTTCGCATGTGTGGGCGTAAATAAAGTATTGTGATATTTTTAGGGCTTACATAAATAAATTATGTAGCGATCTTTTGGGCTTCAACAAAGTTTGAGACAACGCTCAAATGCGGTGTAATGTAAATAAATCTGAGAGGAATATTATTAAAATAGGCATCACTAGATGTTCATGAAATAAAACTACTCTATCCCTTATTATTAATCCCAAATTAAAAAGATAATAAAATTAATATATGTGAGGGTAGTGAAATTAAAAATTTATTGATAAATGTAAAAAAAATTACTATTTTAAGAAATTAATAATTTATTGATAAATGTACAATTAGTAAATTGGTTAGAGGGGGACATAGTCATTGGAATTACTGAATTACATCATGAGCAAACATACCCCTACACGACCTCTTTCCCTCTCCTCCCTCTTCTTCCCACAGTTAAAACTTCAGAGTAATCAAACACCGTTTGAACTTCCAATTGACGAGTAAACCGCGACTAGTTTGACATGAACTATAGCTATCTTCTTTTTCTCATTTCCCTCTCTTCTGTGAGCTGAAAGACGTCAGTTGCAAGTTTCTCTCAACTGACCCACAAATACAACTAAAACTTATGTCTTTAATTTTTAGTCAAACATAACAAAAGCCAGTAATATAATCCCTTTGTCCCGCCAGATTAGTCCATATTTCTATTTTGGTCAGTCCCACCAGATTAGTCCACTTTCCTAAAATAAAAAAAAATCTCCTCACATCAATAAAATATTAATTCCACTACACTCACAAACATTGGTTTCTGTGCCGAAAGCAAACTGGACTAATTTAATGGGACGGAGGGAGTATTTGATTAAGGATTAAAATTAGAATAATATAATATCAAATTATGAAGCAATCAGTTATCAAATACTCCCTCCTCCCTCCGTCCCGCTAGATTAGGCCCACTTATCGAATTCGGCGTCCCAACTAAATTGACCTCTTTTCAAAAATGACAACTTTTTCACACACAACAATAAAATATTCATTCCACTAACTCATTCTACACTCACAACTCTTAATTTCCGTACCGAAAAGAAAGGGGCTTATTTAAACGGGATGGAGGGAGTATTAAATAATACATTATTAAATATAATTACTTAAAATAAAATATAATTGCAATTTTTCTGAAAAAGAAACAAATAAAAATTATGTGATGTATTTATTTACAAATTCACATAATAAAATATTAAAAAAATACATAAAAAATAAGATTAACTTGTTAAAAGAAATTAAAAAATGAAAAAAAAAAAGTTGTGAAACGTCGTGTGTCATGATGAAATGCTAGGGATTTTCCAAAGAATATTAATTTATCCTTAAATGATAGTGATTCAAGGATCATTTCATTAGGTAAGTTGAGGAGATGGAGATGGAAAAGAGCCAACTTGTTCAAATGCTTCAATAGGATTAGTTTAGTTTTCGATTGCAATAGATAATTGTAGCGTCATTTATCGTACATAGCATTGCATACATGAGACTTCCCATGGCCGATGCAGACGGCACCTTGCTCATCTCACCTTTCTCCTTTTGTGCCTCCAGACACTGTTCCTTAAAAAGATGTACACCATGCTTATAGGGTAACAGACAGGGGCGGAGGTAGACTTCAAGTTCCGGGGGGGCTCGACCATGTTTCGTGGGGCTCGATCATATAACGATTAGATCGAGTCTTATAAATATAACTATAAAAAAAAAATTCCGGCCGCCGGGGGTTCGGCAGCCCCCCTGAGCCCGGGGCTGCCTTCGCCCCTGGTAACAGACCCTTCTTGACAGTTTGCATGCTGAAACAGGCAGTCACACTATCCACATATGAAGCTTGAGACAATGCTAACATCATTTTCTTGCGATCCCGCAAGATTTTTATCCCAATGATATACCCCATATTCCCAAGATCCTTCATATGAAACTGCTCGGATAACCACCTCTTTATGTCCGACAATACCTCCACATTGTCGCCAATTAGGAGAATATCATCCACTTAAAGTGCAAGAAACACCACGCTTCCACTGACACATAGACGGTCCACACAACTCTCGTTTGAGCATTGTGAAAATCCATAAGATTTAATCACTTCATCAAAACGTAAGTTCCATGACCTTGAAGCTTGCTTGAGTCCATATAAAGACTTCTTGAGCTTCCAGACCAAATGCTCTTCGCCCCTCTGCACATATCCTTCTAGCTCTTGTATATAGATGTTACGACCTTCCTCAAGGTACCCATTTAGAAATACGGTTTTGACATCCATCTGCCAGATCTCTAGGTCCATATGTGCTGCTATGGCAAGGAGTATCTGCTATGGACCCGAGATTAATTAAGCTAATTACTTGCTTAATTAATATAATGAAAGAATTTTCTTTCCAATTTTGCAATAATTTATTTTATTTGCTAGCAGGAATGCATTTTATTGCAAATCGAGTTTGAGAAGTCGATTTTCTAATTCGATCTAGGGAAATGCTCGTAATAATTTATGGAAGGATATGAATCGATCGAATTAATTCTCGGAGATTTGTGGAAGGAGATGTTAATTTTTGAAGAGAAAATATGAATACTTGGAATTTTTTAAAATTTGGAAATTGATATATTAAATTTGAATGGGAAAATGGGGATTTATGCATGAAAGTAGGTGTCATCTAGCATGTGAATAACTTGACACCTCATGAGGGTATTTTGGAGAATTAGGAAATATACAAGGTTGGGAAATTAAAAAAAAATGGAAAAAGAAGAGTTTATTCACTCTCTCTCTTATACCTGTCGCCCACCACCCACCCCAGCCCAGAAAATCAGCTCGAGCCACCCACCTTCGCGGCAATATTCCGGCCGACTGAGACCACATCTGGCCGAGCCACCACCACCATCTGAAAGCTCTTTATTTAAGCTTTATTTTGAGCTAAAGCAGAGCTCGTGGGGCTGAGTATTGAGCGAGATATCGTAGAGAGAAGGTAAGCCGCCGGAATTTCTTCAATTTCGATTTCCAGATTTATAACTCATTTTCGAGCGAATCCTTCGAGCTTTGGCTTACATTTTCGTGTTCCTTACCTTCTAAAGAGTATTTTGGTACAATTGGACTCGAGTTTTATCGCCGGAAAGCATCGCCACCGCCGCCATCTTCTTTTCTCCGGTGAGCAACACCCATCTTGGATCTTCAACGTGTTTTTGGTGTTTTGAACGTGTTTTCATGATCAGTAGCTCCAGTATCCACTACCCACGAATGAGTAGAAACCGATGCTAAACATGCTTTTGTTACAAATGCAAATGACGTACCTTGTCTTTTAGCATTTGGACAATCCACCTTTCCGCATCCAGCACACCTGTTCTTCTTTGTAGTGACCTTAACTCTCTTCACCTTCTTTGACTTGCTTTCACTGCCTGCTTTCCTGAACTTTTCTTGAGCACCATCATCTCCAACCTTAGAGGTTGTCGAACTGGTACTAGAAATAGTCAGAAAAGGTTTCCGTGCTCGCATGGAAGATTGCTCCACCACAAGGTCCTCAAGTAGCTCATGCAGAGCATACTCCCCCTTTGCAGCAGAAACTACCTTAAAGTCAACCGGTGACATCCTCCCCTTTGGATTGATGTTAAAGGGCAGGGGATGGGTTCGATCCCTCCTACCAACAACCTTCCAGAAAGAGTCTGTGTGACAACTGGAGATGTGGTTGGGGTGCATCGGACTGCAGGCCCTGACATCGGTCCCTGGGGGGAGCTTAGTGGATGACACCAACTCCATAGAGTTTGGTGTTAAAGGGCAGGTTGTGGGTTTGATTCCCCCTATCAACAACCTTCTACGTTTGGTAGACGCCAACTGGAGATGTGGTTGGGGTGCATCGGACTGCAGGCCCTGATATCAGACTCTGTGTGAGTGGGTGTTACAAACAGTGGGAAAGTAATTGGAATAACAGTCATTGTTCCACTTACTCAAAGCCACCTTGGCATCAAGATTAATTTTACACAAAGAAAATGTCACTATTTGGATAACATAAAATTAGTGAGAGTTGATGCAAACTATTTCAATTTTCACAATGACGAAAATGTATTTACACAAAGTTGGTATTTGCAAACCAAAGGCTTGATGAACCATCCAACATCAATGATGCTCTCACAAGTAAGGTTTGGAAACAAACTATGCTTGATGAACTTTCTGCTCTCTACGAAAATCGAACTTGGGAGCTCACTTCTCTTCCAGCTGACAAAAACATTGTGGATTGTAAGTGGTTATTCAAAATCAAGCATCTCATGCTAATGGGTGCATCTCCAGGTATTGGTGATATTCTTGCAAAGATAGAAGAGAAACATATAGAAACTATAGAAATGATACTTCATCAAATAAACTTCAAGTTACAATCAAGTTGATATTATAATGCAGTAGCCCGTACACATCGACAAAAGGCACACTAATACTGTATAGCTGCTAACAGATTATACCAGGTGCTACAGCTCCAACTTTGTCTGACGATGAAGCCGTCCAACTTCTGCTGCACAACTTTCAGTTATGATGAACTACTGTTGGACTTGAGTGTTCTACTGGACCTTCTTATAGACAACCAGATATTTCCCTCCACCAATGTTCAACGACGTAGTTCTACCAAGGCATTACTCCACGAATGAATAGCAGTCTGTCCCCTCATGCTTGCAGCCACAGAATTAATCCTTTGGGGAAGACCATCACAAGAATTTGCCACAGATTTCGCAATTTCTTCTATTTGAGGGCTAAGTTCTATCTCTTTTCCATGTTTGAATGTTTGATTGAATAAGTCCCATGCCTCATCCTCCTCTAGTTTTTGCACTTCAATTACTTCTTGGCAACCAATTTGATGACACACATCTAAGGAGCGACTTGTCATAATTAATGTGCAACACTCCTCAAAGGGACATCCCACCTTTGTCAGATCAATATTTTCCCACACATCATCTAATATAATTACTGCATTCTTCATTTCAGATTCTGCATTCTTCATCTCACTTAGAGCTCTATACAGTCTCCCTGCTCTCATATCCTCTTCATCCTCATCTGAAAGGCCTACATTTAAACAACGACCTATCTTCTCTTGCAAACTCTTTACAGTAAATTCCTGAGAGACTGTAACCCAATTCACACGTCGTGGAGATTCTTCAAGTAGTCGGTTGTAAATGCCTTTTGCCAATGTTGTTTTTCCCAGACCGCCCATACCATGAATCCCAATGCTCCGTACTTCTCCATTATCTAAAAATCTCCAGATTGTTTCCAAGTTTCTCTCATATCCATTGCCAACCATCCTAATTGTCAACAACGTCTCTCCTCTTGTTCCAAAACTATCAAATACAAGTTCACCAACATTCTGACTTAGCTCAAGAAGCTTCTCAATTTGTTGATTTAGTTCTGCTGCTTTTCCTCCATCCATAAACCTTTTAACATATCCTTCTGATTCCATTCGAGCCCCTAACTCAACAACTTCAATTTTAATGGATTTGAATTCTTCCAACCATTCTCCAACTTCTCGTTTCCTTTTCTTTTGACCAGAGCGCTCTGCATGCTTGATTTGATCCTCAATTTCACATGCCTTAGCTATCAATAACTTTAAGTTTTTCTGTAGAGTTTCTAAAGAGACCACCTTCAACTTGTTGTGTGCAGAATCTGCTATGTGGTCCCCCAACTTTGACAAAAATGGCGAGAAAATCTCACTTAACACTGGCTTCAAATAACCAGATATCATTTGAAATGGCATGTCTAAAAAACCAAAGTAAGTTTTGATCAGTAAATAATGGTGAATCTATAAAAATATACAAAACACAATTTTGTTTTTAACTAACACATGAAGTTGCATGATGCTAACTAACTATACAACTGGTCCTCACATGCACGTATTCATATCGCCCTCAATCTCAACACACTAAAATTGGTATTTTTCGCTAACATAATCTAGTTCACAGTGTATATTCAAAGTCATAAATGCTTATTAGAATTCAATTCACAGCATATAATATAGCCGAAATGCTAGGATTTTTCTAAAGAAAATTAGAAGGTGTAAAACTCAAAATCCTAAGTTTTCATGTATCAGATATGAAACATTGAAACTCAAAATCCTAAGTTTTCATGTATCAGATATGAAACATTGAGGAAAGCAAAATAATGTTCTTATCTTTCTTTTAATATGGACATTCTCAATCTCATCTAAGAATTAATGAATAATTCAATTATTGATAAATTACCATGTCAATATTAATCTAATTAATATATTATATACTAATGTTATTATAATAAAATCAACTTAGATAATGAGCGAAGATTTATGTTTAGAAGGAAAAAAATGATGATTTATTTATGTGAGGATGACTATAAAAATTGTATATTCAATTAATGTCATTTGATAAAAAGAAATGCAATATCGCTATCAAGAATTTGAGAAAATTAATTAGTGAAAATATAGTGGATGATTTTCTTCATTATTTTAAGATTATTATCACCATCTCATTTCTAACTTTAGCATATAGCTTTAATAAGCAATTCAATTGAAATTCATATATTAAATATCAGGCCAATAATAATAGCACGTTCATGCTTAGGCAGAGAGATGCCGTGCTACTTCAATTAGCAAACTATACCCAAAATGCAATTTTTTTTTTGTGTGTGTTTTTCAATAATATTATTGTTGAAAAATCTGAAATGTGAATAATTTAATATGTTAAGACAACAACTGAAAGAGAAAGAATTAAGAGCGAATGGTGGGTGATTGTGTGGTATGAGAATTGATTTACCTGTGAAATGGAAATGGAAGGAGCTGCTAACCTTGGATAGTAGATTTAGGAAGAAAACCAATTATATATAATGAGCAAAAAGGAGGAGCTCACGCGTTCGGCTTCTTAGGCATTGACTAGCAACAAATCAATAGCATTGTATTGGAAATGAGGAGGATACTTCTGGGTAATGGACCATTAATTCACACGGAATTATTATATTTTTAGTATTATTAAAATATATATATATTTATATATAAGCCAACGAAATACTATTATTAATTTCCCCATCACTTCATCCACTCCAATCCCAAGTAATTCCACATTCTTGATATGGTATTTTTATAAATACCATTTTACAAAACTATGAATAAATAAATCATTTTACAAAACTATGAATAAATTTTCATAAAAAGATCAATTATTTTTATAATAACTTGCAATTCACAATATGTGATTCACAGGCGAATTGCAAACTATCAAATTCACATTACCAACATGCAAATATTCTTTCCATATATGTGAAGGAAAACATAAGATTCAATCAAAACAAGAACAAGTCCAAAACCACATAAATAGCATTGACCATATTTTAGCACAAATATACCTCTAGCCAGATTTCAACTTCATCAAAGCTACAAAATCAAACTTAATATTTTTCAATTTTTTCAAAGAAAGACGAGTAAAGCAAAGTCCACCCTCTTCTAAATATCAAAATCAACTAAAAAGTAATCAAGAAGATCCTACAAAATTGCTGAAGTAATTACAACTTCAAAAAGAAGAACAAGTTTCCTAACTATTCAGCACGCATTTCAAGATCTGGGCCGCGATCTAAAATCATTCATCAACAGTCCCTCTCAAAAGAGAAAATATTAAAAACAAATGAAAATAAACAATTTTTTATAAAAAAATAATAATAAACGTAGGAGAGCGTTGGAGATGGAAAGACGGATGGTGAGGAGATGGAGAAGGAAAAAAACAAACAGCTTCAAACATAATAAAATATATTCCACTCATTAACATTAACAAACATGGGAACAATCACATTTTTCCAATCTTAGTTAACAATGTCTTCGTTTTCCTGAACCCAAGTTGTAGATTCAAAATATTAATTTCTACGAAAACGTCTAGCGACATGATTTATAAGGTACAAAACGAGAAATAGACATGAAAAATAGTACTCTTTCCGTCCCATATGAATTGTCCACTTTGCTTTTGGCACAATAACCAATGCGAGCAGAGATAGAGGAAATTAGTATTTTATTAGTGAGTGTGTATTATTTTTTCATTTTAAGTAAGTGGACAATTAAATGGGACGGACAAAAAAGGAAATGTGGACAATTGAAGTGGGACGGAGGGAGTAAAAAACTGAGAAATTCAAAAGTTATAAACACTAATATAGTCTAGACTTTAGAGATCCGAGCCGGGAGTCAATATTCTGAACTTTCTGCGACTGAGGTGTAGACGACAAAGTGAGGATTGTAGGAGATGGGGAAGTTGATGGGGATTGTCCCACTCCAATGACTCCCACCATTCTCTATCAACTGCTACACTTGTCAGCGTGGGTTGTAGAGGAACATCCAAATGCACTGGCAGTCTATTCACCAATCTTGGGCACGCTTCAATCTTGATTTCCTTGATGGAGTTGCAAATCATAGCCACCTCGCACACACTCTCAAGCCTTAGCAGATGACATAAACTCAACTGTTTTAATTTGGGGAGGGTGACACTAACACAACCTCTTCCAAATATCTCTTGTATCTCTTCACAAAATTCAATTGAAATAGTTTCAAGGTTTGGAAATCCCCATGCTGGTAACCCCAGCTTCCACATCTTGCTACACTTGCTTATTAGCAGCGTTGTAAGAGATGAAAACACACCTTGTGGCGGTCCTGGTGTCGGTGTGTCTATCAACCCCTTCAAGTCGTACACCCAATTCAGCTCCAAATGTTGAGGACTCACGATCGGAGATTCTAATTCTCGTGGTGCACTCACCAATAGCTCACTTCTCCAAATCCACTCTATTCCTCCACATTCATCAATACTCAACCTTCTAAGATTTCCTGGTCTTGACTCGCTTGAGAAATCATCCCATAAGCACTCGCTCGTACCCCGACATCTCAATATTGTTAGGGACTCAATACCTTGTCCTAATAATTTCTCATCTTCAAGAATGTATTCGTTTAGGACCAGCATTTTCTTATAATAAATAAAACCATGGTGCATTTTAATAGGTGCTCCTACCTCTACATAGTAGAATGAATGGCGCCCCTGACTTGCAATGAAGTGGTTAAAATCACGCACATTTTTCACTCTTCCCCCAAACTCCTCCAGCTGTTTAAGATTCTCCATTTCTTCCATATCTACTGCTTCTAGATGAAATGGAAGCCTCAAATGTTGAAGATTCACAAGTTTGGGAAACACTCCTCTTGGAAGAGCCCCCAGTTTACTTGCTTCCTCAAGTGAGAGGAATTTGAGATTGAGTAATTCGTCAAGGCCTTGAGGCGTTTCCTTGATGAATGTATATGAGAGGTCCAACTCCCTCAATGCTTTCAGATTCCCCAAGTAGGGCACGTACTCAAGATGACGACAATACGCAAGGAGCAGAGCCTGGAGGTTCTTCAAGTTAGATAAAGAGCCTGGCAGTTCCGTTATCAAAGACCCGCTCAAATCAAGATGGTATAGGCCCTGCATCTTTGAGAAAAACGAATCCGGGATAAACTCTAATTTACACAATTGTAAAAACAATGTTGAGAGGATAGGACAGTTTGGAGATGTTCCATTTTCAATTCTCCTAATGTTAGTTCTCATTAAGGACACCTTCTCAACATCCTCTGTCCACTCGTCTTCCTTGGGGATTTCTCTCAAAGAGAGATCCCCTGCTCTTACCAGATACTTCCCTCCAACAATCTTCAGCGCCATTCCTCTTACCAGATCATGCATTTTCACACAATCTGACTCTGCACCAGCTCTTTCCAATAAGCAAACATTCACTAATTTATCTAATATAACATGCCCTTCGTCGTATTGTGCCCTCCTACTTTTTTTTGTATCCACCAGCCCCTCTGAAATGAATCCTCTGATCAGTTCGTCTCTTCCTACTTCTTCATCTTCAGGATATAATGAGAAATATAGGAAACAAAGTTGAACCAAATTGAAATCCTTACTTTGACTTCCACTATTCTCATTTAACTGATCAAAACTATATTTCAACACTTGAAAAACCCGACCTTCTCTCATGCCATCTTGGTCTGTGAAAGACTTCTTTAGTTTCTCCAAGGCAAATCTCCACGTATGAATGGCAGTCTGACCCCTCATGCTTCCAGCCAGGGAAATAATCGCTAGGGGCAGACCATCACAAAATCTTGCCAAAGATTTAGCAATTTCTCGTACTTGAGGGCTAAGCATAATCTCTTTTCCTAGTGTGAATGTTTGATTGAATAAGTTCCATGCCTCATACTCCCCTAGTTTTTGAATTGCAATTACTTCTTGGCAACCAATTTGACGACACACATCTGAGGAGCGACTTGTCATAATTAGTCTACAACACTCTTCAGAAAAAGGACATCCCACCTTTAACAGATCAATATTTCCCCATACATCATCTAATATAAGAACTACATTCTTCATATCACATAAAGCACTATGCAGTCTACCTGCTCTCATTTCCTCATTATCCTCATCCGAAATGTCTACTTTCAAACAACGACCTATCTTGTCTTGCAAACTCTTTATAGTGAATTCTTGAGAGACTGTAACCCAAAACACATTTCGTTCAGATTGTTCAAGCAGTCGGTTGTAAATGCCTTTTGCCAACGTTGTTTTGCCCACACCACCCATACCATGAATCCCAATGCTCAATACTTGTCCATTCTCCACAAGTGTCAAGATTTTTTCCGAATTTCTCTCATATCCATTGCCAACCATCCTAGTTGTCAACAAAGTCACTCCCCTTGTTCTAAAACTATCATATACAAGTTCACCAAAATTCTGACTCCTTTCAACAAGCTTCTCTACTCGTTCATTTAGTTTTGCTTCTTTTTCTCCATCCATCAACCTTTTAACAAATCCTTCCGATTCGATTTGATTTACTAACTCAACAACTTCAGGTTCAATGTATTTGACTTCTTCCAACCATTCTCCAACTTCTCGTTTCCTTTTCTTTTGACCAGAGTGCTCTGCATGCTTGATTTGCTCCTCGACATCACATGCCTTAGCCATCAATAACTTCAAGTTTTTCTGCAGAGTTTCTAAAGTTACTACCTTCAACTTGTTGAGTGCCTTGTCAGCAATGAGCTCCCCCAACTTTGACAAAAATGACTCGTAAATCTTACTTAACATTCTGATGGCTTTTCAAACAACCAGAAAGCCTTTGAAAATGCAAGTCTAGAAAACCAAAATATGTTTTGATTAGTAAATGAAACTGAATCTATACAAATCTACATAACATAATTTTATTTTAGATTACATTATAACAACACTTGTATTTGTGGTAAAACAAAGAATAATTTACATGTACAATATTGACTCAAAATAATTTAATAATATGAATAGTGCATGAGAGTGTCAAAATGACGAAAAACTACCTTAGCCTCCGCCACTCAAGCAATTAATGAAAAAAAAAAAAAAACTTTATTCAGTTAAGTAAATTGAGTGTTTCAGCTCTAGCTCAATTAATTTATGTATTATTGAAAAAATAATTTTCTAAAATTGTATTTATTTAATTTCAGATTAATACAACAAAAATAGGATATTCTTGCCAAATAAAAAGCAAGATTGCATCATTATATAGAATAACAAAAGAAATAAAATTTACATGACATCCAATCTACGACACAATGTCAAAATTTTATTATGAAAAGATTATGCTAAGAATTACATAATAAATATTATTTATCATCTAATCATCCACCAAAATAAGAATGCATCATTATATCTTATAATATAGTCTTCTAAATGAATCTCACATGATTTAATATATATTAATTTATATTAAATAATAGGCATACAATTCATGTAGTACTAATTATTAATGTCACTATGATACATAATAAAATAACTCGTATTATTGTGATGTGACATATAATAACACATTATTCTATAAAATAATTCAAATAATTGAAATGTAACACTTATTCTCACACCATAATATAAAACAAAATAATAATTTATAATATGGAGATGTGATATATGTTAGGAATTATGTTGTAATTCTCATTTTTTATTTTTTGATGTGTCAACCAACTAGTTGTCAGTTAAAATGTATAAAATTGACAAGTCTTTATTTAGCTCAAAAACTTGTAAAGTACTGTACAGAGTTATCGAATTGTAATAGGAGCAAGATATCTCACAAGTTTGGGTCTCGAAACCAGCGGCGACGGCAATGCTGAAGCCTCTGGGAACTGGCAAGTTGCGAGCAACGGAGATCAACAACTAATTTTCTAATTAATAGCTGATTAGAGGAAACTGGCGAAATCGAACAAAGAGAAAAAAAGAATGTGACAGCCGTAAGCCATTAAAGAGCAGACTTTAAGACGGTACTTTTTGCAAGTCTGTACATTTTAAGAGAGACAAAAGGCCAAGAGTCTTAGAAATCACTCATATTGAATTCTTAAGACTGGGAAAGAGTCGTTCTAACACAAGATAGAGAAGTCTGCCTCCCCCAGTGCTCTGTACGCTCTGTACAGTACTGTAGTGCAGAAAGCAGGGAGTGCCAAAACATCTCATTGGTCAAATTTGAATTTAACTCAAACGATAACATTTTTCTCTGCCTAAGGCGTGCACCTATAAATAGTGGAGAAGACACACATAGAGAAGGTTACCTATTTAACCTACACTCATCTCTCACATTACGAGAACGCTTGGTACTTTTAAGCTTCTAAAGCTCTCGTAATCTCCGTGTTTCTTACACACGAGGCTCTTAGAACGTTCTTACTATCTAAGTAAGAATCCGAAAAGAGTTTCTTACTCGTTAAGAAACTCAGGCAATATCCCAACCAACCAACCAACGTTCAACGCTCTGTGAAGAACTCAATCATCTAACCCTTTCCAGCTGGTGGTTGCGAGATGTGTTCGCATATCAAGCAAAATAGAACATCTTCCTTGTGGACTGCGCGAGACCACATACAGCCTTTGGACGGAAGAGCTGCCTGCGATTGCGATAGATTGTACTACATCAACTTGTAACTAGTTCTAGTGAATTCCAACCTACGCGGTTGAATAGTAGTAGGACATTTGGCTCCAAACTATTATAAACCTTTGTGTCTTTTACCTGCTTTGCTATTCTGTGCTTTGCTTTTATTTCTACTTTTGATTTGAAACCCAACAACTTGCTAATTTTTTGGTGTATATTCTGCGAAATCATCTAGATAAAGAATTGACCATAAATAACAAGTTTCACTAAACAGAACTAACTGGCAGAAACAGTCGATTTTGAGGTCTGACGAGTAAGACATTATCTATCCGCTGCATACAATATTCTCTGATTTTTGGACCAACAATGTATATAATATTTTACATTGCATTATTTCAACCTTAATTTCATAACCTACTAGTTATTTTTAATTTTATAATAAATTATGATATCACTAATGTCCAAGGTTTATAAAGTTATGAGAATATTATGCTATAGCACAATAATTCGTACTATAAGTATCGATTTTGCAATATTAAGTATCAATAATATTACTCTATAGTATAATAATTTATAATATTAATAATTATTGTTTTATTTATAACATAATAAAATACCATGAATCAATATTAAGATTCCAACTTTCACAGTATTATTGATTATAAAATTTAAAAAATAATTCGATTTTCATTGATCTAATGATCTATGTACTCTTTAGTTGGTGAGTTTAAGAATGAAGGAAAATAAGGTTCATGATTTGAGAATTGAGAGAAAAAGTAGATTCCCCAATATTTTGGAATGACGATTCCCTATCTAAATGGTAATTTTCATTCTCATTCCAAATTTTGATTCTCAATTTCTTTTTTATTTCATAAGATTTTATAATTAATTTTTATTTTAATCATCCTCCAATTTTTTTTATAATCATTATATTTATTATAAAATATTATATTATATTAAATAAAAAATAATATTATTAGTTTTAGGCTAAATTAATTATATTATTAATGAATTTTATAATAATATTTATTTTATATAAAAACTTTTATTAATTTTATTAAATATAATTATAAAATATTAAAATATTATTATTAATAAATTCTATTTAACTTATGCTTTTATTGTAAAATTATTATAGAATATCGTAATATAATTGTATTTATAATATTTTCAAATTAAGATATTATGATAATATTTAAAAAATAAAAAAATAAAGAAATTAATTAATTTTACAATAGTTTTATAAAAATAAATTTATATATTATTATTTAAAATGAAGTTTTTATTTCAATTTAATATTACATTTATATTTTATTTAAGATTATTTGTAATTATCTTTTTGTTTTATTAATTTATTATAAATTAAATTGTTATTAAAAATTATTAATATATTTCAATATTATTCATATATGTCAATATTATTATTTTTACAATTAAAATATAATAAATATTTTAAAATATATAAAATAAAGAGAAAATAAATAATTTCATAGTAATATTATAATTTTAAGTCGTAATTGTTATATTTTACAATTAAAGTCTTATTATTTGCAATGAACTCTATTAGGAATACACTACACTAACCTAGATGCTGCATTGTTTGCAGTATCGGGTAGGCTATACCCATTGTTGTAAAAATCTTGTAATATCCCGAACTTCATTTAGTAGGATTATGCTTAATTAATTATATAAATAAAGTCTAATTTAGTAATTATTATTTTAGTTGCATTTTGAGTCAAAAATTTAAACCTGAGATGAAATGCAAGTTTATTTCTTACATGTATTATACGGATGGATTCGTTTCGAGAAAACGTAAGTGGTCATGCAGTATTTTTAAAATGCGCAGGTTAGCAGCGAAGATGGATATGCAGCAGTGTGAAGACGAGCAAATCCTGAGAGCAAGAAAATAGATACTGAGATATGCATCTTCATATGCATATCTTCACTACGTAACATTCTGTTGCCTTGTACCTCAGACTTCTTTTCCTTCCCTTGTTTTGTAATAAGTCCGAAATACCAAATTTCTATCAGTTTTGCTTATGTTCTATTATACAAACAAATCTTGTTGTTGCTTCTTTTTATGAAAATGGATTTTGATGAATGTTTTGCAAGTTCTTAAACTTGTTGCTTGACTAAAATTTTCCGCTGTTTAGAAAATATTTTGAAAACTATTCCACCACCACTGTAGTGCGCCCCAAAGTTTGGGAAGGCTAGTTGGGGGCTTTACAAATCCCCACCTAGCACTACTTAGACCCCCCATCTAGACGCTAGGCGGAACCTAGCCGAACCAAATATCTAGTCAGTTTGGCGAGTAATTGACGTCTAGGAACTGTCTGGGCCACTTAATCTGCCTAGCCACTAATTTAGGTAGCCGACTAAGCAAGCTATGTGTCGTATAATCGATTCAGGCGGCCTATTTTTTATATTTTTTTAAAAATAAAAAAAATTTAATTTTAATTTCTATCTACTTATAAATATTACTCCATAATAATAATAAATATTAAGAATGAAAAATTAGTTTACCGATTAATTTCCGCAAAGAAAACACCTAAGCCCCGCCTAAATCGCTTAGGCGCTAGACCCCACTCGAACGTCCTACAAGCGCCTAACGATTTTGACAACCGTGGATATATATATATATATATATAAAATAATAATACTTCCTCCGTCCCATTAGATTAGACACGTATTCCTTTTCGGTCCGTCCCATTTATTAGACACGTTTTCTTTTTTGGTAAAAAATTAACAAAACATAATCAAAATTAACTACACTTAAATTTACTACCCTATCCCCAAATATTCATAAATTTTCCACCCTACCCTGTCAAACCCTAAATCTCTATCTCTCAAATCAGATTTTCATTTCCCTACGAACCGCCGCTGCTCTCTCCCTGCAAACCACGACCTCCCCTCTCACCACCGCTCACACCGTCCGATCCAGCCACGGCCGCCTCTCGCCCAGCACCACCGTCGCCTCTTCCCTGCGAACCACCACCGCAACCTCTCACCACTAATCAGCCCATCGAACCCCCGCCCCCACCTCTGCCTCGGCGCCGAGCACCGTCGCCACCTCCACCACCACTAGCCCACCGTCGGGAGGCTACCACGACCATGCCTAAGCTCCGCACCACCTGCTCATCGAATTCTGCTAATCGGGCTAGTTTTATTGCCCCCCTTTCGACTGGGTTATGGTAGTTTGATTGCGTCTTTGAATAAATAAATTAATCTAGATCAGAGCCCTCACTTTTTTACTTGTGCTCTGACGACTAGTGTGTGTGTTTATATATGTATGTATTTTTGCCCTCTTCCATTATTGTTTCTCGAATTTTTGGTTGGAGATGGTATGTTTGAGAGAAGAGGTGCTTCCACTTTTATGTAATATAAATCTTCATCTTTTCCAATAAAATCTATGTTTATGTGTGTTTAATTTATCTCTTCTGCTTCAATTTCTGTTTGTGGTTGATGGATCCTGCTTTGTTTGCTCAAATTTAGTAATCGAAATTCATTCTGGTCTCAACTCACTAAGTCTGTGTGTGTGCCAGATGTGATTTTTAAGCAGGTAATTAGTGTTTATTTTATTAATATTTTTAGTGTTAATCTTTCTTTAAACAATCATTTATTTTTTTATCTTGGTTCATGTGCCACTCCTCTAATGCAATGGGATAATGCAATGGGACGGAGGGAGTAATAATTTTGCAAATTAATATGAATGTGAATTTAATATGTTTGAGGAAGCAAATTTTGTAGAAGGATTAGTAGAAAAATCATCACCTCCAAATTAAAGTCCTTGCGTTGAATTTTGTTAGCTCTTCTAATCGATGGAATTCGTTGAAGATTATTTGGAGCAAAATAAGAGGATCACGTGAAAAAGAAAACAAAAAGCCAAACACGAAATAAATAAGATGGATTCAGTTAGCTATGATAAGGCTAACCTTGGAATTGGATGGTAGATTTGGGGAGGCGGCTTAGCTTAGCTTATAAGGAATATAATAGGAAGAGAAGAGATGATAATTGATAATGAGCCAACAAAGAGGACCACACGCATTTTCTCTGTAATGAGTGGGGGTACTTCTCCACCATTAATTTCCTATCCTTTTTTACTGCAACTACCCATATCTTTTTGATAAATTAATATCTTACTTATGATTATAATTACATTTTAGAATAATAAAAATATTGTTATAATATTTTTGGTTAATATGTTCATTATAACAACAGTGGAGGATTTCAAATAATAAAATAAATAAATAAAAATTATCAAATAGCATAAAAAAAGAAGAAGAAAGAATTTTTGTGATGATATTGGAAAATGAGAATGAAAACCACAATTAGAAGGGTTTTAATGATTCCCACATATTTGTATACTATTGTCAATTCTCCATTCTCATACTTTTCAATCAAACAATGAGTTTCAAAATCATTCCTTTCACCAACCAAATGGACCCTAAGAGGTCAAGATAAAAGTAAAAACTTTTTTTTTAGTTGAACAAAAAAGAAAATAAAAATAGTAATCATTCAGTCATAAGATTTACATTACCAAGTAAAAGTTTGTCCACCTCTGCTATAACAACTGTTTTTGGAATCTCACCTATGCCTTGAAATAAATATCCTGCATACACATGTTAGTATTGGTTGAGAATAAGAAATATATTAATAACACAACCACAGTCCAACTCCAAATATTCAAAGCCATGAACTCTACTCCACACCACACTAGATGCTGCATTGTTTGAAGGATCTAGTAGACTATACCCGAATTGCATATTTTACTTTTGCATTTTACAAACAAACAAATTTTACAGAAGGATTAGTAGAAAAAACCGTCAACTTTAAAGGCCTTGCGTTGAGTTTGGCAAGCTCTTGTAATCGGTGGAACTCTTTAAATACTTGGAGCAAATTAGAGGGTGAAAAGAAAACGAAAAGCCGAACACGAAGTAATTAAGATCGAATTGATGGTGAATATGGTGATTGTGAAGTGGTATCGGAACTCAGTTAACTGTGAAATGGAAATGGAAATGGAAGGAGTGGCTAACCTTGGATAGTAGATTAACTTAGGAAGAGAAGTGATGAATGATGATAATGAGCCAAAAAGAAGACCTCTACACTGACTTGACTAGCAAAGGTATTGAATCCGAAATTAGTGGGATATTTCTGGGTGATGGACCATTAATTTACACATAATTATTATTTTTTTAGTATTTTTAAAAAAAAAAATATAAACCAAGTACTATTTTTATTTATTGCTAGTGGACAAGTGGTATCATAATTCGATACAAACGTATACAACAATAATGAATTTAGATTGAGACTTATGGATTTGAATTCTTATCACGTACACTAAAATATAAAATTTTATATAATTATATATATATGTATAACCAACATAATGATTAATTCTAAATACTAATAGATACTTTTCATATTTGTAATTAATTACAGAATATATTGCACGTTTATTTTTAGGAATTTATTTGAGCTGGAAGAAATTCTTCGATTGGGGTTGTTCGTTTAATTATATATAGATTAGAGTAGTACGTTTGTAATTGTTCCACTATGAATGAATGTGATAGCATTCTCATGTCCAATCATTAACTCTGTATTTCTTCTCCATAATATAATATCTTATTATAATTCATTTAATTTCATCATCAATTATTAAATTACATTTATATTTTAAATAAATTATTTTAGAAAACTATGAATAAATCCTCATAAAAAGATCAATTATTTTTATAATAACTTGCAATTCACAATATCTGATTCATAGACGAATTGCTAACTGTCAAATTCACATTACAATATGCAAATACTCTTTCCACAGAGTTATAATATGTGAAGGGAAAAATGAGACTGAATCAAAACAAGAACATGTCCAATTTTAGCATTGATCATATATATTTTAGCACAAATATACCACTTAGCCAGATTTCAACTTTATCAAGCTACAAAATCAAACTAAATCTTTTTCAATTTTTTCAAAGACAGACGAGCAAAGCAAAGTCCACCCATTTCTAAATATCAAAATTAACTAAAAAGTAATCAAGAAGATCCCATAAAATTGCTTAGGAAAAGTTAACAATGATTCCCATGATTTATAAGGTCCAGAACGAGAAATAGACATGAAAATTAGTAAGAAACTGAGAAACTCAAAAGTTATAAACACACCACTATAGTCTAGCTAGACTTAGAGATACCATAAATTGAGCCCATCAAATGCCGGCAGTCAATCTTCACAACTGTCTGTCAATGAGACGTAGACGACAAACGGAGGATTGTAGGAGATGAGGAAGTTGGTGTGGATCGTCCCACTCCAATGACTCCCACCATTCTCTATCAACTGCCACACTTGTCAGCGTGGGTTGCAGAGGAACATCCAAATACACTGGCAGTTTCTTCATCAATCTTGGGCACCCTTCAATCTCGATTACCTCGATGGAGTTGCATATCATAGCCGCCTCGCACACAGTCTCAAGTCTTGGCAGTTGACATAATCTCAACTGTTGCAATTTGGGTACGGTGACACAACCTCTTCCAAATATCTCTTCTATTTCTTCACAACACTGAATTGAAATAATTTCCAGGTTTGGAAATCCCCATGCTGGTAACCCCAGCTTCCGCATCTTGTTACACTTGCCAATTACTAGCCTCCTAAGAGATGAAAACACATCTTGTGTAGGTGTGGGTGTGTCTCTCAACCCCTTCAACTCTTCCAACTCTACCAGCTGCAATGATTCAAGACTTGAGATCGAAGATTCCAATTCTTGTGGTGCACTTCTCCAAATCCACTCTATTTCTCCACATTCTTTAATTGTCAACATTTAAAGATTTCTTGGTCTTGTTGAGAAATCATCCCATAAGCACTTGCTCAAGCCCTCACATCTCAATATTGTTAGGGACTCAATACCATGTCCTAATAATTTCTCATCTTCGAGGCTGCATTTGTTCAGGATCAGCATTTTGTTATTATAGCTAAAACTTAAGTGTTCATAACTAGGAGCGCCTACCGTTATAACGTAGAATGAATCATGCTCCCGGCTTGCAATGAAGCAGTTAAAATCGCGCACATTCTTCACTCTTCCCCTAAACTCCTCCAGTTGTGTAAGATTCTCCATTTCTTCCATGTCTGCTTCTAGATGAAGTGGAAGCCTCAGACATTGAAGATTCGCAAGTTTGGATAACACTCCTCTTGGAAGTGGCTCCAGTTCACATGCTACGAGTGAGAGGAATTTCAGATTGAGTAATTTGTCGAGGCCTTCAGGAGTTTCCTTGATGGCCGTACCTGAGAGATCCAACTCCCTCAATGCTTTCAGATTGCCCAAGTAGGGCACGTATTCAAGATAATAACAATGCGCAAGGAGTAGGGCCTGGAGGTTTTTCAAGTTAGATAAAGAGTCAGGCAGGTTCCTGATATAACTGTTGCACAAATCAACATTGCATAGGCCCTGCATCTTTGAGAAAAATGAGTCCGGGATAAACTCTAAACGACAGTGTCGTAAAATAAATGTTGAGAGGTTAGGACAGTTTGGAGATGCTCCATTTTCAATTCCCCTTATATTAGTTGACATTAAGGACACCTTCTCAACATCCTCTGTCCACTCGTCTTCCTTAGGGATTTCCCTCAAAGACAGCTCCCCTGCTCTTACTAGATACTTCCCTCCAACAATCTTCAGCGCCATTCCTCTTATCAGATCATGCATTTTCACACACTCTACACCTTCATACTTAACAACACGTTCCAATAAGCATACATTCACTAATGTATCTAATATCACATGCCCTTCGTCATATTGTGCCCTTCTACTTTTTTTTGTATCCACAAGCCATCTGAAATGAATGCTCTGATCAGATCGTCTCTTTCTACATTCTCATCTTCAGGATATAATGACAAATACAGGAAACAAAGTTGAATGGAATTGAAATCCTTACTTTGACTTCGACTATTCACATGTAACCGATCAAAACTATATTTCAACGCTTCAAAAACCAGACCTTCTCTCATGCCATCTTGCTCTGCGAAAGACTCCTTTAGTTTTGCTAGGGAATTTCTCCAATGGCAGTCTGACCCCTCATGCTTGCAGCCAGGGAAATGATCGCTAGGGGCAGACCATCACAATATTCTGCCACAGATTTCGCAATTTCTTCTACTTGAGTGCTAAGTTCTATCTTTTTTCCATGCGTGAATGTTTGATTGAATAAGTCCCATGCCTCATCCTCCTCTAATTTTTTCATTGAAATTACTTCTTGACATCCAATTTGATGGCACACATCTGAGGAGCGAGTTGTTATAATTAGTCTACAACACTCCTTGGAAAAGGGACATCCCACCTTTAACAGATCAATATTTTGCCACACATCATCTAATATAAGTACAACATTCTTCATTTCAGATAAAGCTATATGCAGTCTCCCTGCTCTTATATCCTCATTATCCTCATCCGAAAGGCCTACATTCAAACAACGACCTATCTTCTCTTGCAAACTCATTATATTAAATTCTTGAGAGACTGTAACCCAAAACACGCTTCCTTGAGATGTTTCAAGTAGTCGGTTGCAAATGACTTTTGCCAAGGTTGTTTTGCCCACACCACCCATACCATGAATCCCAATGCTCACTACTCCATTCTCCACATGTCTCAAGATTGTTTCCAAATTTCTCTGAAATGCATCGCCAACCATCCTAGTTGTTAGCAGCGTCTCTCCCCTTTTTCCAAAATTATCAATTACAAGTTCACCAACACTTTGAGTTAGCTCAACAAGTTTCTCAACTCGTTCATTTAGTTGCCCTGCTTTTCCTCGGTCCATCAACCTTTTAATAAATCCTTCTGATACTATTCGAGTCCCTAACTCAACAACTTCAATTTCAACGGATTTGACTTCTTCCAACCATTCTTTAACTTCTCGTTTCCTTTTCTTTTGACCTGAGCACTCTGCATGCTTGATTTGGTTCTCGACATCACATGCCTTAGCTCTCATTAAGTTCAAGTTTTCCTGCAGATTTTCTAAAGGTACCCCTTCAACCTGTTGTGTGCATAATCTGCTATGCTCTCCCCCAATTTTGACAAAAAGGACCCCAAAATCTCATTTAACATTGTGATGGCTTTTCAAGCAACCAAATAGCATTTGAAATTGCAAGCCTAAAAATCAAAATTATGTTTTGATCAGTAAATGAAGCTGAATCTATACAAATCTACACAATTTTACAATAATATTTTTGTTGAAAAATCTGAAGTCTGAACAATTTAATATGTTAAGACTACTACTGAAATAATTAAGAGCGAATAGTAGGTGTAGGTGATTGTGAAGTGGTATCAGAAATCAGGTTTTACCTGTGATATGGAAATGGAAGAAGCTGCTAACCCCAGATTGTAGATTTGTGGAGGCAGAAGTAGAGAAGTGATGATATATAATGAGGCAAAGAGAGGAGCCCAGAATTGACTTGACTAGCAACAGTATTTGTTGTATCCGAAATGAGTGGGAAACTTCTAGTTGTGGGTGATGGACCATGACATTGACTTAACAAGTAGCAACGGCATTTTCACTTGGTCATATTACAAAAGTAAATATGCAATCATTTGTTTACATTTGGACATATTACAAAAGTAAATATGCAATCATTTACAACTCTAGTAAGCAAATGTCATATATCACATGTACTATTGGAATTTTAAAAAAAAATATCATTAAAAGTGAGTGAAGCAATATATTTGGGCTAAGTAGTAAGTATAGCTCAATTAATGCGAGAAAAGGATACTAATTAAATTCCTGCATAATAACAGTGGGACATTCACATGCCTTAGCTATCAATAACTTCAAGTTTTTCTCCACAGTTTCTAAAGTTACCACCTTCAACTTGTTAAGTGCCTTATCAGCAATGAGCTCCCCCAACTTTGACAAAAACGACTCGTCGATCTTACTTAACATTCTAATGGCTTTTCAAACAACCATAAAGCCTTTGAAATTGAAAGTCTAGATAACCAAAGTATGTTTTGATTAGTAAATGAAGCTGAATCTATATGAATCAACACAACACAATTTTGTTTTAGATCAAATTATAATAACACTTATATTTGTGGTAAAACAAAGAGTAATTCACATGTACAATATTGCCTTAATATAATTTGTTAATATGAATAGTGCATGAGAGTGTCAAAATGACAAGAAGCAACCTTAGCCTCCGCCACTCAAGCAATTAATAATAAAAAACTTTATTTAGTTAAAAAAATTGAGAGTTTCAGCTTTAGTTACGTTTGAACAATTAATTAATTTATGTATTATTGAAAAAATAATTTTCTAAAATGATATTTATCTAATTTCAGATTAATACAACAAAAATAGGATATTCTTACCAAATAAATAGCAAGATTGCATCATTATTTTGAATAAAAGAAATAAAATTTACATGACATCAAATCTACGACATAATGTGAAAATTTTATTATGGAAATATTATGCTAAGAATTACATAATAAATATTATTTATCCTCTAATCATCCACCAAAATAAGAATGCATCATTAATATAGTCTTCTAATTGAATCTCACATGATTTAATATATATTAATTTATATTAAATAATAAGCAAATAATTCATGTAATGCTAATAGATAATGTCACTATGATACATAATAAAATAACTCGTATTATTGTGATGTGACATATAATAACACATTATTCTATAGAATAATTCAAATAAATGAAATGTAACACTTATTCTCACACCATAATATAAAACAAAATAATAATTTATAATTTTGAGATGTGATATATGTTATGTTGTAATTCTCATTTTTTTTTTATGTGGCAAACCATCCAGCTGTCATTTAAAATGTATAAAATTGACAAGTCTCTAGATGTAAGGGTTAGCTCAAAAACTTGTAAAGTTCTGTACATGATAAAACTTGGAACTAAATATGTATTTTCCATTGATTGAACTATGCAACAGTGTACATTATTTAGAAAACAACCTAGGGATATCTATCTTCTAGGTATATCTACGAGGAAAAGGAAAAGAACTAAAAGAAATATCTACAGAATATATCACAAAATATATATCTCAAAACTCTCCCTCAAGGTGGCGAGTAAAGGTTATGAACTCCCAACTTGACCGTTAAATACTTGAGTTGATCTAATCCAAGTGCCTTCGTAATAATGTCCGCCACTTGTTCTGAAGTTGATATCTCACACAGTTATACGTCATCAGATTCTACTCTTTCCCGGACGAAGTAACAATCCATCTCCTCATGTTTCATATGCTCATGAAAATTGGATTCTTTGCAATGTAACGAGCCGCCTGATTATCACAATACAGGCGTGTAGGTCCACTCTGTCGTGCCTCCAAATCCGTTAATAACCATCGCAGCCACAGAACTTCACTTACCGTGCTACCATTGCGCGGTATTCTGCTTCTGCTGAGGATCGCGAAACCACTCATTGTTTCTTAGTACGCAAAAAGGCTCCTTTAATTTTTCTTAGCCATATATCCACATACGAATGTCAGTTTGACCCCTCGTGCTTGCAGCCACGGAAATAACTGCTAGGGACAGACCATCACAAAAATTTATCATAGATTTCGCAATTTCTTCTACTTGAGGGCTAAGTTTGATCTATTTTCCATGTCTGAATGTTTGATTGGACAAGTTCCATGCCTCATCCTCCCCTAGTTTTTGCACTGCAATTACTTCTTGGCAACCAATTTGACGACACACATCTAACGAGCAACTTGTCATAATAAGTCTACAACACTCCTCAGAAAAGGGACATCCCACCTTTAACAGATCAGTATTTCGCCACACGTCATCTAATATAAGTATTGTATTCTTTATCACACATAAAGTTTTATGCAGTCTCCTTGTTGCTCTCATATCTTCAGTATCCTCATCCGAAAGGCCTACATTTAAACAACGACCTATGTTCTGCTGCAAACTCTTTATAGTAAATTCTTGAGAGACTATAACCCAAAACACACTTCCTTGAGATGCTTCAAATAGTCGGTTGTAAATGCCTTCTACCAACGTTGTTTTGCCCACACCACCCATACCATGAATCCCAATGCTCGGTACTTCTTCATTCTCCAAAAATCTCTAGATTGTCTCCAAATTTCTCTCATATCCATTGTCAATCATCCTAGTTGTCAGCAACGTCACTCCCCTTGTTCCAAAATGATCAATTACAAGTTCACCAAAATTCTAACTATGATCAACAACCTTCTCTAGTCGTTCATTTTGTGTTCCTTTTCCTCTATCCATCAACCTTTTAAGAAATCCCTTTGATTCCATTTGAGTCTCTAACTCAACAACTTCAGATTCAAAGTTAATGATTGCGGTGAGTTCGTTTGACTTAGTAGGGCCCACAAAGACGTATATATCAACAATCATACACAATACATAAATATGATGCATGAAAATAACCATTGTGGTCTGTAGACCTATTCATTTTGTTGACATGGAGACATGCATGAATTTAAGCAAATCATATAAAAGCAATAATATAAAATTACCACATGATATCCCACCTTGACTATTATTTGAAAGCTCTTGAAATAAACTTGCGGTTTTTCCTTCTAATCGTTTTCACATCCTCCTTCCTAATGTGTGAAATATGATGTGAATGAGTCTATTTATTTAATGGTCAAAATATGATTTTAAAATATTTTACAAATGCATGTAAAGATTTAAAAGATTTCTTTTTCATCAAACGAATAAATCTCTATTAAATTTAGATAAATATGATTTTCTTAGGATTTAAAACCAAATTCTAAAGATTCGGAAATATTAACATAAAAGAGTGTATTAAGAGAATTATAACAAGATCTTGAAATAAAATTAAATATTGGGATCTTACTATCTCCCCTTCTAAAAAATTGTCCTTGAAATTGCTTTTTACCTTTTTGCGACATGATGTGAGGCACTGATGGTTGTTAAAAAAAATACATGTCTACAGAATCGTAGACCTGCTACGATACCACTCTATCACTCCCCAATTTTTTAAAATAAAGGGGACGCAACCATACATACTTTCATTGAGAAACAAGGGCACATAACCCCATCACCACACAATCTTCCAAATCGTCTGAGTTTTTGGTTGAGAAATAGTTAAAGGTTCTTTTGACTTGTTATGGGCACACAAAGACATTCATATCCACAATTATACAGTATATATATGCATAAATTTAAGAAAAGCATATATAAAAGGAATAGTATAAAATCACCAAATGATACTCCACCTTGTCTATGGTTTGAAAGCCCTTAAAACTGAATTGTGTTTTCCTCTTAAAATTGAATTGTTTTTTACCTTCTATTACTTGTCAAACAATCCTACTTGATGTGTGAAATATGTTGTGAAGAGGTCTATTTATAATGTTCGAAATATGATTTTAAAATATTTTAGATAAACATGTAAAGATTTAAAATTTATCATTTTCAGGAATAAATCTCTATTGATATTACATAAACATGATTTTCTTGGGAATGCACTCCACTACACTAGATGCAGCATTGTTTGCACGATCTAATAAACTATACCCAAAATGCATTTTTTTAATATTTCTCAATAATAATTTTGTTGACAAATCTGAATGTGCATTTAATATGCTAAGACTACTCAAACTAAAAATCAATCCATGACATTTTAAAGTCTAAGATCTAAGACATGAAGAAGCAAATTTTGCTGAAGGATTAGTAGAAAAATTGTCAAATACAAAGGCCTTGTGTTTTATTTTGCAAGCTCGGTGAAATTTGGTAAAAATCTGGAGCAAAATTAGAGGGAGATAAGAAGAGAAATGATACTGAGCCAAAAAGAGAAGCTCATGCATTTGGGATGGTTGGATTGACCGACCATTAATTACTATCAATATTTCTCAATCAATCATTATTTGATGATAACAAGTGTAGATGGGAATAATATCATTTTAGACTTACTTTGTGTTGTATTATAAACGGCAACAATGTTTCACATCAACTAACTATTAGATATTCGGTATGTCCCAACAGTGTCACATGTTGTTAATATATTGATGGTTATGCTGACATATATAGCTATGCCGACAGTCACACGTACCCTGTTGTCCCAAAAGGCCTCATAATAGACTGGGGTCTTATCATAACAGTAGGGGGTATCATTATTGTCTAATAAATTCTCACAGATATTATGTGTCTGGAAATTACTTATAAAGTGACAGAGTTTAGTGTTATTATAATCCTACCAATTCTCACACATACATGTCACAAAAATGCATCTAAAGTGACAAAGTTCACTATGAGCACAAATAATTAAGCTCACAAGTTTACCAATTACTAAAATAAACCTAAGTTCCACTGTGGGTAAAATTATTTTTGCTAACAAATAGTATCATAAAATATCATGTTCATCAACTACGCATTTTATATATATATATATATTTCTCAATCTAAAAATTAATAAGTAAAATAATCAATTCAACAAATAACTTTCAAATCACATTAAATATAAATATATTTAATACAAACTTCAAGTAATTTGAATATTTCTTCATAAAGTTACAAAAATACTCGCTTATAAAACTAAAAAGCAGCAACCAATTAACAATGCTTAAAAAACTAGTCGGAATCAAGCGCTCGTCACCATCAATTGGATCTTTTATTTCCACACCTCAAATCAGTTCGCCCCAACTGACATCCATGAACAAAAGAGAACAAGAACAAAAAAAAAACATTTTTTATATGTATATAATTGGATATACTACTAATGAATAAATACAAAGAGAATGATACATACAGAACATTGAGGGTATAGTCAAGGAACGTTTGGGCCAACTGTTTGGCTGAAAGAGAATTATCCATATGAAAAGAAGAAAAAACAAATTTTTCGATGTTATCAGATTGCAGTAAGGTAAAACAATCCCTCCCCAACACAAAAAAAGTAGAGTATTAACCTGAATAAAATGGAATAACTTGAATCCATAAGAATCTATGGCCAATAAAGAACATTATATATTTAGAAGTTGAATAAAATGGACAGATATGAAACAAATTGAATTTTGCGATAATATGGGTTACCGATAGTAACCTAGCAGCCTCAAAACAGACAAAATGAAGCCATTGGCTTTTTTCTGATTTATAGAGCCATTCTTGAGCTTTAAACTGAAATATAAAACGCAGTCAGATACCAGTTGGATTAAAACTAATAGCATAACAAAGATAGGTCGGAACCTATATTTGTGTAAAAGAGGACATGTTCATGTGATGTGTTGGTTTGACTGCGTGATTAGTTTTTGGGTTGAATGCAGGCTGAAGTGAAGGTTTCAGAATATTCAAGAAGGAGATGCCAGATCATGTTGTTTTACTCTCGATTTTCAGGATTGAGTAAATCGCATTTTTACTAATAAAGGCGCAAGTGAGGTTGTTGAATTAAAAGAAGCTCAGACACGTGTTGCTTGGTGAATGGTTGGAGGAGTTAATTGTTGAAACAGATTTCAAACTGTTGAAACAGATTTCAAACTAATTTTTCATTTTGTGAGAATTAGAGAAGCAGTCGTCTCAGAAAAACAGAGGGTGTATATTCTTGTATCTGTACATCTCTTTTCATCACGATTAATAAAACTAGACCAGTAACCTCCCGTGGACGTAGGCTTTCCGGCCGAACCACGTAAACGATCGTGTCTCTTGTTTCTTGTGTGGTGTGTTTGTGTTTCTGATTTTGGATGAGTCCAGCAGGATTGCATGCATTCTTTAACAAAGTGGTGCCGTCTGTGGGAATCGATAGGCGCATGTAATACTGATTTGCTGGAGCTCAGTATCTCACACTTCTTTGCTCAATTCCTACGAGCAACCATCGGTGGAAGTAAGGGTTTCTACTTCACCTACTCTGCACATGTTCTTGGTCTCAATTTGAAAGTATAGGGATCATTTTTGAGTGTGCATCTTGGTTAGGGTTGCTAGGGATATTATTTGAATAATTAATATCTCGTTTGTTTTGGAATTGGTTCTTGGCATACTATACCAATTCTTTTTGAGGTTCTGAGGCGTTTCTGGGTAAAGTGGAAACTGGTTTTTTTGATATTACTGGAGATCCATCTAGTCGATCTTTGTTGAACTCTTATTTGTGATCAAGATTTTGTTCTTGGGAACTATGGCATCAGCTAAGTATGAGATAGAGAGGTTCACTGGCAAGAATGACTTCGCACTATGGAAATTGAAGATGGAGTCAATCTTGTCACAGCAAGGTCTTGAAGAAGCTATTGTGGAAGGAGATGATACGTTTAAGGGAGAAACAAAGGAGTAGAGAACTAAGTTGCTCACAAAGGCTAAAGGGGTCTTGTTCCTAAGCCTAGATGACAAGGTTTTAAG
>JAPKLW010001453.1:0-12932 GCA_026898455.1 Plectranthus barbatus
TGCGGTTACCAAATAAAAAAAATACACCACGATTTATTCCATATTCTACATCATTGTAAGCAGTTTATCGGGTGCGGTTTCAACTTCCACTAATATATTATGCATAAACAACTTTTATTATTCGTACAATAATATTGAATACAAGTAGCAATGATAATTTCAACAGCGTACAATGATATTTAATAAAAATAACAATGATCTTAAAGGTGTATTAAAAATCAATTAAGATTAAATGGATAATTTTGATAAATTGTTATTGAATACAAGTAACAATGATAATATCAACAGCGTACAATGCTACATATTAACTGAACACAATGTAGAAAATAAATAAACAATTAACAATCCATTAACAGAGAAATTCGTTGAGCCCTACAGTTCACAAAAATAATGACACAAATTGAACATAACAATGATAATCGCATAAAACAATGATGACATAAATCTGAAAAAATGATAAACTTCGAGAAACATCATAAAACAGCAGCCGACGAAAAAACAACAGCGAATAGGCACAAACATCCACCGTGAAAGAAAACACCCGCTACCAACAGCCTTACCAATGCGCATGGAACAATCGCGAACAGGGCCCGACGACTGCCATCGTCGATTGCGGCCGGACCCGATGCCGGCGCGAGCACCGAAGCCAAGAAAATCTGTCGAGAATACGATCCCACGTCAAGAATGTAGGGTTTTTCGTGAACCGAATCACCAAAACCATAACTGAACCGGATCGATTTATGGATATTGTGCATAATCAAATACAAGATAAACCCTAGCATGCTCCTATTAATTTAATTACCAGAATTGTGGATTGAGGAATTACCGTTATTCCGTCGAGTCTGAACCGATCTTTTGCGTTTGAATTTCCAACTTGAATTCGACCACGCAATCGAATTTTATCTGCAGAAACAGAAATTAGAACTCTAATTTCTTAAATAAAATCGAAAAACAAAGAGGGAAGAAAGAAATCTGTTGTTCTCCAGATTAGATCTTCAGATCTGTATCCCGGTGCTGTTCAAATCTACTACTGGTGAGGACTTCGTAGATCTGTGATTTTAGCAGGACCATAATCGAAATTCTCCTCCCTTTGATACAGGATCGGCGCCCCTCTCTCTCTCTCTCCTAGGTTTAGTGTGTTTCAACTGTGTTCCAACTTATGAAAGAGAGCTGTCTATTTATAGACCTAGGGTTGTAAACCCTAATGGGCTCCTGGGCTCAATTCAGCACATTTTTCTTGGGCCAGACCTGGGACCTAATGCAAATAATAAAGTGGGCCTATAAATTAATTAATTCTCATGTCCACAACCCAGGACACAATTAATTAATTAATATTAATTCTTTTTCACCACTGAATTAATACTGATCTACCCCTTTATTACCACGTTATGAGAACGGGCTGCATTAATTGAGAATCCCCATATTTAAGGTTACCGGACATCCATTAATTATTCGGAGCCTCTGACAAGCTCTAACTACAATTAATTAATATCTTATTATTCCTGAGTAGTACCACGCAATCCTTATCACTCGTGCTTGAATTTAATCAGCCTGCAGGACTTTGGCACGATGAATGTTATTGAGCTCCTCAGGGAATGTCCCCATCCTATTACTCGGATATGGTTACCTAAACCCACTCTCAGGCGGTACTACACGAACTGCTGTTACCCAAGATGCGGATATACGAGCACGTTACTTAGACTCTCCACCATGGCAAGTCAAAGCAACAGTCAACCCATGCAAACCCCTGAACCTTTGTTAGGGTTTGGACTCAATCAATATAACGAGACCTTGTATTCGCTGATGTCAGACAGACAAATATCTCTCACTGCGGTCCATCAATACGCCACCCATGCGTACCAGCATGTCAAGTAACCAAGACAGACTACTTATTCCGACAATGCCGCAGCCATCCGGACAGACGTATCCTCATACGCTGTCTCGACTGTGATCAGGTTTATGTCTCACTAGGTCAAGTGATCATACTGTCTTCTGTGATCTACAACACGCCGTATGATCATCCCTATCGGTGAGACAAGAGGATACCATTGTTCATACATGTAAGATTGTTAACAGATAGGAGAAATAAACCGTTGTGTACTCATTATAATAAATGCTTTCAGTATACAAAACCCATCAAAGAACTCCTCCAATTTCAGATCTTAATTTGGGAATTGTAGAAATTTTTCTACGATTAAATGGCTGTAAATAATGATGACTAGAGAGAGAGGGAGGGAGGGAAAGAGAGAGAGAGAGAATAAAAGGTAAACGACGCTGCAGGAAGGCTATGAGAAAGACGAGTTTTACTTCGATGTGGCTGCAATTTCGCCATCGGAGCAAGGAGGAGATTCCAAGAGAGAAAAGGAAAAAAACGTTGAGGATGACGATGGAGAGGCTGAAGGGATAAATAAAAAGATATTAAAAACTTATATAACGCATGATTATAGGGATTTCCAAAATTAACATCTTTATATAAATATGTGATACCAATTATACCCTTTCCTTAATAAAATATTAATTAAAATATGCCACATGGCAAAATATGGTGCGTCCAAATTTTAAGATGAATGGCTGGATAAATGGCCACTGTTCATTCAGGAAATATGGTTCGGATTTGAACGCAACTCTCTCTCTCTCTCTCTCTCTATATATATATATATATATATATATATATATATATATAGTGACTCACATACTAAAAATTAGTTTGTGCTAAATAGGAATGAATCTACACCATTCATCTAAAAAATTCAAAGGTTGAGATTAAAACATTTTCCCAGATTTTATGCTTTTTTGCTTTATAAATCATGCTTAATCGAATTAAACACGATTTATAAAGCAATTAAGCACGAACGGAAATTATGCTTAATTTTTTAATTTTTATGCTTTAATCTCAACCATTGATACTATCAATCCAAAGGCTGATATTCATTTCTATTTAGCACAAACTTTAATTTTAGCACTTGAGTGAATATATATATATATATATATATTGTTGAGGTTCGATTTCACGAGAAAATGGAGCCCTTAGAACTTTGTTAGGAAATAAGGAATAACAACGATAAGCAGGGAAAATAATGACAAATAAATGACAAAAATAGACGATAATAAATGAGATAATATGAATATAAAAGTGTGCTTCAAGACACAGAGAAATCTCTCGCAAATTCAGCAGAGTTACAACTCTATTTTACTAGACGTGAAAAACATGCCAAAAATGAGCTCCCAGTCCCTATTTATAGACAGGATAGGGGCAGGTTGGCAGTGGCTAATCCTAGGCATCGAGCTGCAATGGCTTGCCGTGAATATCGGACCGGTTGCGGGTTTTTCAGGAGCGGTTAGGGCTTCAACGTTCGGGTGCCGCCAGCAAGCTAGGGTTTTTCTTCCTGGACCATCTCGACATCGACCTGCTTAGCTCTTCGATGGCGAGGCACTCCGATCTTCGGCGGTGAGGCCTTGACTTAGACAGATTTCAGTATCTCGTTGGTTTTGGTGAGCCAGTCTTCTGGGCTGGACTTGTTTGCACGGGCCGACTTGTCTATTGGGCCTGGGCTCATAGGCCTGGCCCCAACAATAGCCCCTTTTGGTTGCAGGGTCTGTCTGGGACAGGCCGTGGAATCAAAACTACGAGTTGAGACTCGATACAGAGTGCGAAAATTTGAGGTGTCCAAGAGACTACCCTCGGGCCCGGGAGGTACTTCCTGAGAGAGTAACTCCGTCAGGGAGTAGTCGGGATACTACTCCTGGTCAATACGAAGGTTCCTGGGGAGCGCAAGCGTATGACCGTGCGGGGGATACCGGGGTATCGCCCCGCGGGCTAAAGCGTGAGTCCGGGTGTCACGCGGGTCAGAATCATTCCGGAGAATGTTCTCTTGCATGGAGCGGTGCTCCCATGCGTGCACTCTGTTTGGGCTCCGTAGAGCGCTAGCGGGGTGAGTTGTAGCGGATCGTGGGACACCTGGTGAGTTCCCGTGGGGAGGTCTCACATTCCCGTAGACGGTGTCGATCGCGTTATAGTTCTCCCCGCTATGGGCCTGGGCCTTTTTGGTTTTTCCCAGGCGGGTCGCACCTGAGGGTTTTTTAGCATCGATAGCGAGCCTTTATCATCCTCGGTAGCGAGGCTTTCCCTTGGGCGGTTTCTGATTTTGCCGCCCATTCCATGGCACGACAGTAATTAATCCGAACTTTGGGGGCGAATTCGGGGATGCAAACGATTTTCGTTATAAATACGCGATCGGTTTCTGTTTTATCACTTTAGCGATTTCAATTTTTCGACTGCTTTCAACTAAAACTTTCTTCCCTCTCCAATTACTGCTGCTTCCGGCGATGGTGACCGTACAACTTCGAAGATTACTCCGGCATTCTCATTCTGTTTCTCGCTTCGCATATTCGTAAGGTAATATATCTAATCCTTCATCTTCTTCACTTCGAATCTTTGTTTCTGTTGTTTGGAATTCATCCTTGGGATATCTGTTGTGCTTCGTTAGCTTGCGGGATTTGGTTAGTTGGGGGGTGTGTGTGCGAGTTTCCGAAATTGTGCCTGCTGTTTGTGTGTTAGCCGTCCTGTTGTATTGAATGGTTGGTTGTTGGTTTGTTTCTTGATCGCGTACTGCTTGGGTTTAATGATGCTATCCACTTTGATCTCGTTTCTGTTTGCATTTAGTGAGGTTCCGATTTGTATTCGTATTCGCCCTCGTGTGATTGATGATTTAGTGATTTTGAGTCTGGGTGGTGCCAAGGATTTGATTGAGTTAGTGATGTGAATCCCTTTCGCGATCGCTGCTATGCCTATTTTCCTTTAGCTATTTTTTTATGGGTTATGTGTTGCACTGAGTTGTCTGTCGTGCTTTCGGGTGAACACTTGCATGCATGGAGTGCTCGATTTTAGGTTGCGTGCTTTGTTGGGTTTGTTTTGGGCTTCCAAGTTGGCTTAGTTTCTGAGGTCTTTTCCCTTTTGTTTATTTGCGTGCGTATACTCCATTTTCTTTTCCTTTTGCTTTGTGGGGGACCTCTGTTTTTCCAATTTTTGTATATTCGTGTTTTGGCGTGGTTCCAGTTAATAGGTATAAATGGTGTCGGTCGAGGTAATCGTGGAACCATCTTCATCTTCGGGATCGACCGAAGTCAGCGCTAGAAGGTCGCCCGGGCAGGAGAACGTGTCATCGGGCTCTGAAGGAGGGCGGTTCGAACGTGAGCCTGCTGTAATGGACCTCGATCCCGAGGAGGTATCTAAACACGAAGGATCGGATCGTGGTGCAGAGGAGAGTGAGGATAGTGAGGACTCCTTTAGGCCGATGGTAAGGGATATTTCCTTCGTCAAGAATGACCAAGTGAATCCCAATGATCCGGTTCGGCAGGCGGTATCTATTGCTACCGAGGATGCGGTGAAGAGGTACTCGATGGGGGTCGCGTGCCATAAAATGAAGTATACGCTTCCCAGGCCTGAGGAGAGGTGTTGTAGACCACCTCGAATTGATGAGGTGGCGTTCTTTCTGCCAGTCATTAAGTACGGGATTGGCTTCCCTCCGCACGCATTCTTCAGTGCGGTGTTGCTGTCTGTTGTGAACTATAGTGTGACTACAGAACCAATGTGCAAGTATACACAATCCACAAGTAATATAGTCAAGTGAGACCAGATATCGAACCCAAGGGAGTGATTGTCTAAATCGTGGACTAAGAATTGTTTGTAAATCAAGAGTTGTTTGTATCTAACTTCTACTCAAAACATAAATATGCATAAACTATGATTCCTACTAAAGCTATGATCAGTAATATTTCCTCGTTCCACAAAATGAACATAGATGTTATAGATGGGTTCACAAATACTAGAAAACACACTCGGGTTATGGAACATAATTCATCACTGCTATTCTATATGCTAAAGTTTATGTCTCGTATTCCCCTGAACCTTAGAACTTTTTCTAATCCTGCCTAGCAAACTGTCGTTCTACTAGATCTACACCCTCTCACAAGGATTCATATGTCTATGCCTCTCTTAGTGATTGAGTGATGAAGTAATCAAACTAAGTTCGATTAAGTTGTGCCATCTCATATGTCTACGAAATCAACACAATTATCTAAGATCCCCTCGGCCTATTTTACCTTTCGATCTCCACAAGTGATGGGTTTCTATCCACTGTCGTGCTCAAGAAACGATTGAAAACAAGATCAAAGATAAGTTCAGTTATGCAAAACTTGATTCTAACATATATTCAAGCAAATGATGTTTTGTTCCACAATCCAAGTGTTAAATAGAGTTATCTCATATTCGAAAATAAAAGAAATAAGAGCATAAGATCATTCGTCATCAAAATACAACTTGAAAATCTAAAAGCAAACTATAGACGATGATCTTTTTGTGCTCCGATTACTTCCTCTCCAAGCTCGATCTCCAGGCACCTCTGCTCTTCGTTCGTGTGTTTTTGTAATTGTGTGTCATCCAAAAGTGCCAAGCCTTTTGTTGATATTTTCTTTCTCACAGCCGTTGATCTCCTTCTCCCTTCCATGATGCATCCACGTGTGCAAATGTCACTGTTTCCTGCAGACAAGGGATCGGCTTCCTTCAGTGCCACCTGTCTCCCCAGCAGACAAGATCAAAAATGACCTTTATTCTTGTCTCTGAATGGTCCCGGAGAGAGAAAACCTCCTTCCTTCTAATCATGCACTTCCCATGCTCAAGCATATCTTCTATCAGCATGCGACAGGTAAGCTCTAGCTTTCAGAACCTGAACTAAACTTCACCAAAAGCTTGTAAAAACTTATTAATACTTGCATAAGTTAAAAATAACATGACCTATTTACAAAGATACCAAAAACAAGCAGAAAGGACTTTGATTACTAAGTAACTTATTCAAAACAACATCTAAAATTCATAAGAAGGAATCAAAAGATAACTCTTTCTGAGAGTTATCACTTTCCTATGGGTTGGCTCCCTTTCAATTGGCTCCTATCAGTTGGTACCATATGTTGGGGACGTTACTCGTATTCTTCGATGCGGGGCTCGGTTGCCCGATGCTTAGGGAGTGGCATTACTTGTACCGCCTCGCTAGGTATGAGGCGGGGTATTACTTTTTATCGAAGAGGGATTCGTTGAATGAGCCGATGATTACGAAGTGTGCACAGAACACTCCTAGGTGGAAGAATCTTTGGATATGGGCCGAGATGAGCCACACGGCGCCGGAGTTTTTAATCGAGGGTGGCGTGCCTCTGAGTGCGACATTTTTCTCTAAGTGTGGAGCTCAGTTCGTTTTTCTGCTCGGCTACTAACCATGTCTTCTGTTTGTTGTGCAGGGTACAAGCAGACGATCCTCACTTCCAAAGAGAGCACTCGCATTGACATAGCTTACTCGCGAGCAGATCGAAAGTTCAGCTCGGTGCAGGGCAAGAGAAGCGTCGATGCTGAACATTAAACTAACGAAGAAGGGAAGAAAGAACTGTTGCCCCCAGATATGGCTGGAATGTCCCCAGCCGATTTGCTTGAGGCCATGCAACCAAGAAGCATGAGAGGGAGGTCAGCTCCTCGACACCGACAGAGGAGCAGCCGCTACCGAAGAGGCGTACTTCGGAGACTCGTGCTACTGCCGCTCCTCGCACCGGGGACGCCTCCAGTTTCGGGCCGGTTGCCACTCCAGTGAGTCGTCCTCCGACGCTCCCGGTTCCTCCGACCCGGATCTCCCCACCTCCGAGACGTAGTGACCGGAGGAGGAGGAAGAGCCCTGAGGGTGGGGATGACTCTCGGGCTCAGTCTGCTTCCTCTGATCAGCCGAGGAATCTGGAAGTCATCCTGGCCGGCACTGGCTCGGCAGCTGACATCTCCACCTCCACATCTGCTTACGCCATTCACGTGAAGAGGATGCTAGATGACGACGTCAAAGTGGATGACTTTGATAGCTCCTATGCTCGTGACTCCTTCCTGATGGAGGAGAAGATGCAAGCGGTAATCTCCTAACTCTATGGTTTGGCGTACTCTGTTTTGACCTAATGCCTCACTTTTGCTGCAGACTACTCGGGAGTTTGCCATCTACACCGAGAAGCTGATCAAATCGCTCGACTCAGCGAGTGAGGGGATCGGCCAGTCAAAGAGGGAGCTCGAAGCCGAGCGAAAGAAGTGTAAGGATCTGGCCGACAAGCTCACTTAGGTCTCCTCCGAGCTGCAGGATGCACGGCTCGGTTCTGATGAGTGGTTCAAAAAATACGAAGAGCTGAAGAAGGAGCATGCCACTCTTTCGAATCGGTGCAAGGTGCTGGATGGAGAATTGAAGCGCGCGATGGAGGAGTTCGATGCCAAATTCGCCAAGAATGAGGAGGAGCTGGAGTCTTTCCGGGCAAGATTTAGGAAGATCCAAGAGGAGAGGCTTAGCGAGCAGCAGAGGCACGATGCCGAGGTTGAGGCCTTGAAGACAGGGACGGGGGTCGACATGGAGCTCTTAGTGGCAAACCCTTCTTTTAAGTCGACCTTCGATCTTCTAGTCAACATGGTGACTGGCTCGATTTGCACCTTGGTCGGTCGGAGGTGCCCTTAGTTTGACTTGGGTAATATTACGCGTCCTCCGACCCCTCCACCAGTTAGTACTGAGACGGTGGTGGTCGAGCCTGAGCCGGTGGTGATTGAGCCTGACCCAGTTGTCGTCGCCGAGGATCAGGTTGGGAATGTCGATGCCTCAAGAAGCCTCGAGGAGAGGGAGGCCGACAGCTTCATCAACAATGGCATCGAGAAAGAGGGTCAGAAGAAGGGGGTGAGGACGCGGCTGCTTCTTAAAGTTGCTTTTAGATATAGATTTCTGGTTGTAACCGAATATTGCTACACAACTTCTCTTTTTGGTTTTGCTACCTTTACTGTTTTTTCAATCGATTTTTGGAATGAATGCTTGCCATTTTGTTCGTATACTTTCTGTCTCTCTCTGCCTTTGCTTAGTAAATTGTTGTATGCTCAATCGTCTGAGTGTTTGGATTTTTGTATGTTGGAATGCTTGCTTCGTTCGTGGGTGTTCCCTCTTTGTTTGGCCTCGTTTCTGTCGGATCAGGCGGGTCGACATAGAGGAGTATAACGGGTCGGTGATGAGCATTAGAGCTCCTCGGTGGCGACCCTTGAACTTAACTGTGAAATAAGCAATAGACGTTCAGGGTGGGCGATCAAGTTAATGATGGTTTTATGAGTAAATAAAGGTGAAATGAATGTAAGGATAAGTTAGAGCATGCGTATCTGTGTACTATGAGTAGTACTTCTTCAAATGCTTTACGTTCCAGCTGTTCTGTACCCTTCTTCCAGCCAGTGTTTCGGGTTGGTAAGCCCCGTGTCCTATTATTTTGGTTATCCTGTAAGGGCCTTCCCAATTAGGGGCTAGTTTTCCTGCTCCGGACTCTTTCGTGTTCTGGAACACTCTCCTTAGGACTAGGTCCCCTTCTTGAAAACTTCTGAGTTTCAGCTTTTTGTTGTAGAATCTTTCTACCTGGAGTCGCCGTTGAGCGGCCTTGGTTGTTGCATCATTCCTAACTTCATATATGAGCTCGAGATTGGTTTGTAGCGAGTTTGAGTTTTCCATTTCACTTGCAAATTCCACTCTTGGGTTGTGGGCGATGATTTCGACAGGTGCCACGGCCTCGATTCCATATGCTAAGGAGAAAGGTGTGGCTCCGGTCGCGGTTCTTTGGGTAGTTCGATAAGACCAAAGAACTGCAGGGAGTTCTTCTACCCACTTGGAGCCGTGCGGACTCTGTTTTTTCTTCAAAGTCGCGATCATTATTTTGTTTTTAGATTCGGCTAGGCCATTTGCTTCAGGGTACCGGGGTGTTGAGAACACCAGTCTTATCCCGTATGTGTTGCAAAAGGTTTGCATTCTTTTGCTGATGAATTGTCGTCCGTTGTCAGTGCGTATCTCCTTTGGGATCCCGAAGCGGCACTGGACGTGCTTCCATAGAAACTTGATGACCTCGAGGTCTCGGGTTTTTCCTAAAGCTCCACCCTCTACCCACTTGGTGAAGTAGTCTGTTACCATAAGGATGTGATCTTTCTGCCCGGTCCCTTTGGGGAGGGGCACCACTGGATCCATACCCCATACCATGAATGGCCAGGGGGTGATTGATGCGTGGAGTGGCTCTGCGTTCTTATGAGTTGACGCCTCAAAACGCTGGCAGCTGTCGCATCTTTTAACATAATTGGTGGCGTCCTTCTTGAGGGTAGGCCAATAAAATCCGGCGGTGATCGCTTTATGGGACAACGATCGAGCCCCGGTGTGATTTCCACAATCACCTTCGTGTATCTCCGCGAGTACGTTCTCAACCTTTGGTGTGGTGATGCATCGGAGGAGGGCCCCCCCAAATGATCGCCAGTACAGTCTGTTATTAATTAGGACGAATCAAGCGGCCATCCTTTCTATCTTTGCCAACTCATTTCGGTCGCCAGTCGGGGTCTCTCCAGTCAGATGCTGGATGAGGGGAAGCCTCCAATCATCTCCGTCGTGGCTGACAGGTGCCACACTGTTTTTTGTGGTGACGGATGGTGCTAACAACCAGACTTCGGGGATCGATCAGATATTACAGGAGGAACTGGTTGTAGCTAAATTGGCCAGGGCATCTGCCCGGGCGTTCAATTCTCGATGGACATGACGGAGGTCCCACACGTCCATTTTTCCTTTTAGTCCCTCGATGAGGGAATGGTACAGTCTTAGGCGTTCTTCTTTGACGGTGTAAGTATCATCTAGTTGATTAACTATTAACTGGGAGTCGCTCTCCGCACGAACTCTACGAGCCCCGAGTTCTAGTGCCAGTTGGATCCCCTGGACGAGTGCCTCGTATTCAGCCTCGTTATTCGTGGCTGGGAAGTCAAGCTGGATGGCTCGTTCGTAAATTTCTCCGTGTGGGTCCATTAGAACCACCCCGGCTCCATTGCCGTGAACGTTGCTAGCTCCATCAACCCTCAGGGACCAAATTCCGGCGTCATCATCGGCCTTTGTCATGTGTGCCACCTCGTGTTCCGCTTTAAGCTATAGATTTGTGGAAAAATCGGCAACGAAGTCGGCTAACATTTGCGATTTGATGGCAGTTCTCGGCTCGTATTGAATTCCGTGACCGCCTACCTCTACTGCCCACTAGAGCAATCTTCTTGATAAGTCGGGCTTTGACAGTACGGCCCTTATGGGATAGGCCGTAATTACTTTGATGGGATGCGCTTCGAAGTAAGGTCGTAGCTTTCGAACAGCGTTTACGAGGGCCAACGCGAGTTTTTCTAAAGCGGTGTATCGGGTTTCTGCATCAAGCAAAGACTTGCTAGCGTGGTGCACCGGATGCTGTTTTCCCTCCACTTCGCGTACCAGAACAGCCCCGATCGCGTGGTCTGACACCGACAGGTAAAGCAACTGTGGTTCACCATCAACTGGTTTTGACAACAGGGGTTGGCTGGCTAGGTAGGCTTTCAGTTCCTCAAGTGCCTTAGCACACTCCTCGGTCCACTCGAACCGCTTTCCCTTCCGTAATGTGTTAAAGAAGAAGTGGGTCCTCTCGGAATAGCGTGATATGAAATGACTAAGGGCGGCAAGATGCCCGATTAGCTTTTGCACTTCTTTCGGCAATTTCAGGTGTTCTATGCCCTGAATGGCTCTGATCTGCGTAGGGTCCGCCTCTATTCCCCTTTGGGTCACTATATGACCGAGGAATTTGCCGAAAGATACTCCGAATGAACATTTCGCCGGATTTAGTTTCATGTTGTATTTTTCCAAGTTTGGAAGGCATCTTCTAGGTGAGCCACGTGGTCCCGGGAACTGAGCGATTTGACGAGCATGTCGTCAATGTAGACCTCCATTGTCTTGCCAATCTTTTCTTTGAACATGGAGTTGACAAGGCGATAGTATGTCGAGCTGCGTTCTTTAACCCGAACGGCATCACCTTGTAGCAATAAATGCCTTGACTGGTGATGAAAGTTGTTTTCTCTTGGTCGTCGGGGTGCATTTGGATCTGGTTGTACCTCGAGAACGCATCCATGAAGCTCAGAAGTTCATGCCTTGCTGTCGCGTTGACTATGGCATCAATGTGCGGTAGGGGATAAGTGTCCTTCGGGCATGCCTTATTCAGATCGGTGAAATCGATGCAGACCCGACTCTTACAATTTTTCTTCTTGACGACTACCACGTTGGCAAGCCAAGTGGGGTAGTGCACTTCTCGTCTGACCCGATATCGATGAGTTTTTGCACCTCCTCATTTATCGCCTGATTTTTCTCCGCGGAGAACTTTCGTCGTCGCTGCTGTACCGGCCTACAATTTGGGTCTACCTGGAGGTGGTGTGTGATGACCGAAGGGTCGATTCCAGTCATATCACGGTGCGACCAGGCGAATATATGAACCTTGCTCCGGAGGAACCCCACAAGGGCGTTCCTGATATCAGCAGGAAGTTCCGCTCCTACAAAAGTGGTGCGAGCCGGATCCGACTCGTCTATGGCTATTTCCTCGAGCTCCTCGGCTACTGGTCGACCAGCAGGGGTCGGTGCCAAGCCGTGCTGTTGCGCACAGACGGCTCAAAAACTGGCGTAGTAGCAATCTCTTGACGCCTTCTGCTCACCTTTGATAGTCTGGATTCCCCAGGGAGTGGGGACCTTGAGCACCTGGTGATAAGACGAAGGAACTGCTTTGAGCTCGTGAATCCAAGGTCTCCCCAAAATGGCGTTATGCGCGGAGTTGGCATCTACGACTTGGAATTTCACGTCAAGGTTTAGGACTCCACAGTACATGGGTAAGGTGACCACGCCTACCGTCCGTTGTTTGTCCCCGTTGAAACCATAGAGGGTCATGGTTACTGGTTCTATCTTGCTCACCGGGATCTGAATTTCTTTCAGTGTTCGAAGGAACATGATATTTGAAGAACTGCCGTTGTCCACGTGCAGCCTCTTCACTTGGTGATGAGAATCAAGGTGGTCCAATATTGAAGGATTTAATTAAGTCAT
>JAPKLW010001453.1:12942-34244 GCA_026898455.1 Plectranthus barbatus
GTGGTGTCTTCACTTATATCCTTCGTTGTTGGATCAATTCGCCTCTTAGGTCGTAGGAGAATTTATTCTGGACTACGGTACTTGAGGGTTTTCGAATCCAAAGGTTTTGGATCTTTGCCTGTTATCAACCTTAGTTGCTTCCGCGTCGTATCTGAGTCCATTCGTTCGAGTTCCTGGGCTGCGATCTAAGCCTTCCCGGCGAAGATCGTATCACTTGGCAGTTTGATATCAAAAGTGGTATCACGAGCGCTTGATTGTGCAGATGGACGAGCCCCGGCTTATCCTCAGTGGTGAACTCAATCGTTTCATGCTGTTGCACGAGGCTAATGTGATGGACCTCCTGATTGAGGATCCTACGAGCCCTCTTGGCCGCAGAGCGCGACCTTCCGCTAATCTCTGACCCTCCGATGATGACATGGATTGTTCGCTCGGCGGGTGGTGGTTTGTTCTGGGGTTCTGCGTTCCCAGTGGGGTTGGCCTGCCTCCCCCTCGTCCAAGTGTTCTTTCCCTTGTTCGTCAGATACTCGGTAAGGAATCTGTTCTTTAGAAGCTCGAGCACCTCTAGACGTAGGGCTTGGCATTCCTTAGTTTTGTAGCCGTGATCATTATGAAAGCCGCAAAACTTCTTTACGTCTCGCGTCTTGGGATCGAACTTCATCTTGGCTGGCCACTTCACAGCGCCACCGAGCCTCTTAAGCACGTTGTTGACCAAGTAATTTTGGTCGATGCAGAGGTTGTAGGGTACTTCTCCAGCTCGTGGGGCACGGGTGTAAGGGTGATCTCGTCGGGAACGACGCTCGTTTCTGTAGTCCTTTCGGTCCACATACCTCGAGCTCAAGGAGCTTCCTCTCGGTCGGTCCTCTCGGTGCTGACTAGCGAGCTCATAAGCCTTCTGCTCATTCAGACGCGCGATGCAGTTTGGCTCGTCCTCTTCCCAGTTAATCTCAGCCCAAGTCTGCGAGAGGACAGAGTCTATGTCGTAGCAAGGGTGGATAGTCAAGTCACGGTAGAGCTTCGAGGACACGTCCAGGTCGTTCTTAAAAGCAAAGACCGTAGTAAGAGGAGGGCAGTTCGGTATAGAGGCGAGCTCCTGATTGAAGCGCCCCACGTACGATCTCAGGGACTCTCCCTTCTTTATGCGTATGCTGTTGAGCGCATCTGGGTGCTTGGCCACGCGTCGGCAGTTGGAGTACTGCTTCTTGAAGGCCATATGGAGCTCCGAGAACGTCGAGAAGGAGCTCCTTGGTAGGTTGATGAACCACTGGAGGGCTGGTCCAGTTAGACTCGCCCCGAAGCTCTTGCACATGCATGCCTCGCGAAGGTCGCCTGGGATCGTGGTGGTCAGCATCTTCTGCTTAAAGAGGGCTATGTGATCCTCCGGGTTGGTCGTTCCATCATACAGCTGGAATGAAGGCGGCACAAACCTCGCCGGGACATCCGTACTCGCCCTGTGGCTGCTCGGTGACGAGGCGCTCAGCTGGTCGATTGGTCGTCGTTCCCCGAGGGTCCGCGCCCGAGATCCGTTCCCGCAGGTGTATCAAGATCAATTGCGTCCTCCAAGTCGCGGGCCAGGTTTTTACGAGGGTCGATTGGCTTTTCGCTAGTGGGCGGCTCTTCGATGATGGGTTGCTTTTTGAGCGCATTCTCCTTGTGAAGTTGCTCGTTTTCTCTTCGCAGGGCGTGGTTAGTCGCATGCAACTCCATAATTCTGGAGTCCGTTTATTTCGCGCAGCGTCGGTTCTCCTCAGCCTCCTCGGCCAATCGCGCCAGAATCATATTCAACATCTCCGGGGGCACGGCCTGGGCGCCGCTGGTTTGCAAAGTTTGCCGCACCAACTCGTCGACAGGGACGAGGTCCCTCGAACCGGAGGATCCCGATGGGGGAGCCCTAGTCATCTTCCTAGTTTGGTTTCCGGCCTTCTCGTTGTTACCTGCCATTGAATCGACGGAAAAAATAGTCCTAAGGGCCCCACGGTGGGCGCCAAATGTTGAGGTTCGATTTCACGAGAAAATGGAGCCCTTAGAACTTTGTTAGGAAATAAGGAATAACAACGATAAGCAGGGAAAATAACGACAAATAAATGACAAAAATAGACGATAATAAATGAGATAATATGAATATAAAAGCGTGCTTCAAGACACAGAGAAATCTCTCGCAAATTCAGCAGAGTTACAGCTCTATTTTACTAGACGTGAAAAACATGCCAAAAATGAGCTCCCAGTCCCTATTAATAGACAGGATAGGGGCAGGTAGGCAGTGGCTAACCCTAGGCGTCGAGCTGCAATGGCTTGCCGTGAATATCGGACCGGTTGCGGGTTTTTCGGGGGCGGTTAGGGCTTCAACGTTCGGGCGCCGCCAGCAAGCTAGGGTTTTTCTTCCTGGACCGTCTCGACATCGACCTGCTTAGCTCCTCGATGGCGAGGCACTCCGATCTTCGGTGACGAGGCCTTGACTTAGACAAATTTCAGTATCTCGTTGGTTTTGGTGAGCCAGTCTTCTGGGCTGGACTTGTTTGCAAGGGTCGACTTGTCTATTGGGCCTGGGCTCGTGAGCCTGGCCCCAACATATATGATTTAAATTATAAATTTATAATACAAAATAATTTAGGGTTAATTTCTTAAAAGATTACTAAACTATGTTGTTTGCTTGTTTGCATTAAATAGGTTACTAAACTTTAATTTGTTTCAAAATGAATACTAAATCAATATTTTGTAACATTGGTTGTTTAAATCCAAAAATTATCTATTAATTTAATTATATATTATAATTAAAACTGATCTAAGTAGACAAGCACATATATTTTAATTAATCATTAATTGAAATAATTTTTTTAAAAGCTGCTAACATTTATTAGATGATTTATCAACTAATATTCGCACACTGAAGCAAAAATAATTTAATAATTAATTTAAAACAGCTAATAATAATTTACAACTTTTATTAGATAACATCCTATAAGATTTGTATGTGATTAATTAAATATTATTTCTCTATTCTCTATATTTGATATTTTTGAAAAGTAAGTTTATTTTTTGTAAAAATGGCTATTCTTTAAATATATTTTTAATAATGATTATTTAAGATTTTTACATAGTTAAAATGACTATTTAGAATTTCTACTCATTATTAAATGGAGTAATTTATAGTTTAGTAAAGTTTGGAATTCCTTACAATAAACCCATTTTTTCTGTCTAATTGAACTCCCTAAAAAAACTTACTAACATTAAATGGAGATAAGATAAAATAGGCCAAACTTCAATTATAGCACAACTTCTGCATTTTATTTATTTAATATAAACTATACAAATATAGGAATGGATTTTTTCTTTCTAGCAACCGAAACCTGATTATACTCCCTTAAAATTAAGGTCAATGATGAGTATCAATTGCAGACATTGGCGATTGTCTCATTTACTTACATTTTTCACAACCAAATAAATAAAATGATATAGATTTCGTGAGTATAGTCAGTTTCTTGTCGTTGGAAAAAAAGTCAATCTTCTATTTTTATAGTTTATAATAAGTTTGACTATTTAATTGAGAATTAGGATAGTTCGTATTAAATTTGTAAAAAAATGCATAATTTATACTATAATTGAAGTTTTGAATTATAAAATAAATTACTAATTGCTAACTTATTGTTAATTTTCATTCACTTGGCCCATAGACGTACCTACAAGTATTTTTTTTTTTAATTCAATAAAATTAGATTATAGTAATTCTTTAGATATTAAATTATTTTTATGAAAATGAATGAAATTAAATAATAATTTAACCTTAAAAAAAAAGAGGGGTAGATGTAGTCGACTCAAAATCGAATTCGCGATCACTTCGATCATCTCTCTCGGCAAGAAGAAGGGGGCAGCAGCCAACAATGTCTCAGATTCCCAGTTTAGAGAATGCTCCCATAAATCTCACTGACATAAGGTATGATTTCTTCTGGTTTTTGTGTTCCACGTCTGGCTCGATTTTCTTTTCAATTTGACGAGCGATTTGTTCTGGTTGTTATTGGAAATCAGAGTCCGAGCTCAAACGGAGTTGGAAAATATCCTAAAAAATGTGAGACTTATTCGTTTTTGGGTTTATTTTATGGATTAATAATAGATGATGAAATTTAATTTTGCTATTTATTTTTTCTTGTCAAGATTCGAGGAGATAAATGTTTGGTAATTGACCCGAAGCTCAGTGGAGCGCTATCACTTCTTGTCCAGAGCTCAGAACTGAAGGTATGCATTTCATGTTTTTGTAATTCATTCATGAGATTTATGCTGTTAAATTCGGTTATCTAAGTTGATGCTGAATTAGTGCAATAATCACACTCTCTTTTTTTCATCTGCGAAAAATTCATTGTTTTACTCATTCTGGACACTTTTTTTAGGTCAAATAAATTGCAGGCAATTTTGGGATACTCATTTGTATTTTTATATGATTCATAATGAAAGCAATGAATAGATTCTGGAGAACTTAGTTGCTTTTGTATGCTCCAAACATTCTTTTGTGGCTAATTCTGGTATATAATCATTAGAAAAAATAAAATAAAATTATGGTGTTTTTTTTATGATCAGAAACATGGTGCTGAATTGCGCCACCTAACAGCTGAGCCATTTCAAACTGAAAGCACCAAAGTGTTCTTCCTTGTTCGAGCTCAGATTGACTTGATGAGATTTATTTGCTCACACATTCACAATGACACCTCCAAAGGGTTTCACAAGGAATATTATCTTTACTTTGTCCCACGGAGATTGGTTTGTTGTGAGAAGGTAAACACCATCTAAACCTATAAAGTTTAGTAATTATTTTATGATGGTAGTGAATATTTATGTTTGGTTGTGTGCAGATACTTGAAGAAGAAAAGGTACATGAGCTGTTAAACATCGGGGAGTTTCCCTTATATATGCTTCCATTGGATGAGGACGTTTTATCATTTGAACTTGATCTTGCCGAAAAGGTATGGGATTCTGTGGGGATTTATTAATAATTTGAATGTATTGCCTTGATGCATCTTATATTATGAGTATATTCTTAATAGGACTATTTGGTAGATGGAGATGGAACTGCTATTTGGAACATCGCCAAAGCAATCCACAATCTTGAGGTATGCTTATTTGAGCTCCATTGAATTCTCTTTTAGCTTTAGTTATTTCATTGGTTTTTGTACCTAGGTTTAGTTATTGCCGTTTACTTTTATACTATTTGAACTTCACTAAATCTACTTTTAGCTCTAGTTATTAACATTTGCTTTTATGGTCGATAATATTTCTATTATATTCAAAAGTATTATTTGTATCCCCTCTTATCTTTTGGGATTTTTCCATCTTCTTCTGATATTGATTTGTTTTCTTTATTATTTGTCAATGTCAATGCAGTTTTCTTTTGGAGTGATACCAAATGTTAGGGCCAAAGGAAAAGCAGCTGCACGTGTTGCTGATATCTTGACTCGTATGCAAACTGAAGAACCGGCAAACACTTCAAATGTAAGTAAACCTTGTTTGTAGTAATAGCACATTTTATATAAAATTGAGTGTTCATATTGATAGAAACTACTAATTCCACTCTTTTTTAAACCACAGATTGGCATTCCAGAGATCAATACTCTCATACTTTTAGATAGAGAGGTATATCTTCTCTACCCTGCTCATTTTATGAACTAATTAGTTGAGTCTATTTGTGGGAGGATCATGAAATGATAATTATGTTTCAAAAGGAGTTTCACATTAAGTTGACAACTATCAATGCAAAGGTTCTTGTGCTCTGATTCTTTGGGGATCATTTTCTGTCTAACTTTATGGGAGATGAAGACAGGGCCTGGTTTTTTTGTACATTGCCGAGTAGTTATATTTTTTTACCAAGAACTGACAGGGTTCTCAATGCAGTCTTTACATCTTCTTAGTCCTTCACATTTTCAGTATGCATCCATGAGTTTGGTTTGCTTTACCCTTAGGAAAGGTTCTGTATTGGTTAAGCATGGAGGGAGGCTAAGATATAATCAATAACTCTTCAACTATATATTCGAAGTTGGTCTGCATCCATGTTTTTTTGGCTATTGTTATTTTGAAAGTTTGCATCCTCAAGGCATCAATAATAAAAAAAATATCTATTAATATTAGGTTAAGTGGGTTTCCACCACTCATTGATACTTTTTTATGTTTCAGAGCTGACATGTGTAGAGGTGTTTGTGATTTGGATTTGCTATTTTATTGCAGGTGGATATGATAACTCCAATGTGTACTCAATTGACATATGAGGGGTTGGTAGACGAGGTAATAGTGCTTATTGAAGGATAGTAATGATGTTGTTCAGAATTAAAAATCAACCATAGCACATAGGCTCCATTATATCAGCAAACTATTCAAAGCTATTCTTAAAAAAATGTGAATTGCTCTAACATTTTAGAATGTTTATCAGACATCTTTGTGTTTATTCGCTAATCCAAATGGATACATCGCTCATATTAGTTTAAATGAAATGAGAACAGCACACTTCCATGAGGTTGTCAGCTGTTCAGTAGTATAGTAGGGTTATTCCCTTTATTCTCTTCTCTGGTTATGTTTATAAGCTATCTCTAATAGGTTTGGTGCAGCTTCTTGGTATTAATAATGGAGCTGTGGAGCTAGATGCATCCGTTATGGGAGTTCAGCAAGAAGGGAAGAAGATGAAGGTTCCACTTAATTCGAGGTAAACCAACCTTTGTTTTCTTGTAATGCTTATTTTCTCTTTATAGCATAATTTAAGGATTTTTAATTGAATTTGTAGGAGTGTTTCAGAACTTCATGTTTTGATTAATAATTTTAATTTATCATTTTCTTTTGTAGGCATGATTCAGATTGTTTAGCTAGACTTAGTCCTATGTTTGCTACAATCTCGATTTCTTATCCTGCTTCCTATCCTAGTTAAATTGCTTTAGGGTTTAGATATATTCCTTACACCTCTTAACATCTTTAAAGCAATTATATAATTGACCTAGGTTTCATCTTACCCTACCTATTCCATGTTTGTCACATAACTGCATTTAATACATTTAAATCTATATAGTTATCCTTCTTGATTGAAGACATTGTTTTCACTAAAACCCTGCACCGTCTTTATTGCAGTGACAAATTATTCAAAGAGACAAGGGATCTGAATTTTGAAGTTGTTGTCCAGGTTGAGTCATTTCTGGGTTTATGCTTAGATTGCACATATTTATTACTGTGGATGGCCAAATTGATGTTCTGGCAGCTTGTTTCCTGTAAAAGTTAAATGTCTGTTTCTTAACTGAATTTGTTGTCTGTTTCAGGTTCTTCGTCAAAAAGCTACATCCATGAAACAGGACTATACGGAGATCTCAACTACTGTAAGTTGTTAAAGATGCATGTTTGAGCTTGCTCATGTGTATTTTTTTTTTTTCCGTTTCAAGGCTGGTTAGTTTTTGTCCTATAATTCTGATTAATAATCACCTTTCATGTCAAGCTGATTCTCTTGCTTTTCCTTAAAATGTCATTATAATTTACTATTCACAACCTACGACCCTTGAAGCTGTGAAAGAATCAGCTCACTTTTTTCTCAGGTTTAGGAATATTTAAGTTTACTTAGCAAGCTTTACGTATAGTGAAGGTTTTGTCCCTTTTTCCAATATTGAGTTGCTTCTCTGTTGGTACTTAATTACTTCAGCAGGGAACTTAAGAAAAAATCAATTTCTTTTGTCGAAAATTGAACATTTATGTGGAATGCGAACTTGCCTTGAGAAAATCACCTATATAGCACGGCATGTGAAATCAGAAATGGATGTATAGATGGTTGTGAATTGGCAAGTCCACGTGGTGAAATGGAAATTGTCAGAACCTTACCGAGTCCTCTCGAAGATGTTGACTCTCATTGTAATGAATGACTCTGAACAGTGTATAGTTCTTACTTGCTACTTTTTGCTCTCTGTATGCAGACACAAACTGTCTCTGAGTTGAAGGACTTTGTGAAGAAGCTTAACTCATTGCCGGAAATGACCGTTAGTTCCTTCTGACCACCCAAGCATATATTGGCAAGTTGTCACTTGTATTTAAACTAAATATCTTTCTTTGTCAATTCAGAGGCACATAAATCTTGCTCAGCATTTGACAACATTTACATCAAAACCATTATTTCTTGGGAGACTTGATATGGAACAAACACTTTTGGAGGCTCAGAGCTATGACATGTATGCTATGAACTTTAGCATTTTTTGTACCCTTCTGTTTTCAGAGTGATCTTTACTGATGATTGTAGGAAATTTTGCTTCTTTACTAGCAACATTATGTAGACATGATCTGGATCGTCTATTGCTGAACCAAAAGTGTGATATTGCTGAACTGTCAATTACATCATATGTATACGTATTTGCTGTTCCTCTATTAATCAGAAACTCCCATCGGGCGTTTCAGATCACTTAGATTCACTTTCTAAGCAGATTTCCTGTTTCTGATTATTTACTGGACAGTGGCCTCAAAATGCTCTATCCACTCAGCTAGGCCTATGAGCAACTCGGGCATTTCTATTACTGAGTGCAATTTGTGTTCCCTATCCCATGTGCTCCTTTCCTCCAGTAGTTTATTGGCTTTGTATCTCAATTTATTTTCTGCTCAATGACAAATCTCCTGAGCCATTTAAATTTATTAATCAAGTCCCACTTGATCATTTGGTTTTTGTCGCTTATTTGAGAATGAGACTTCACGACTGTTTGACTTGCAGCAAAAACCCTAAATTCAATACTGATCCTGCAATCTCGTTAAATTTAAAATTCTTGTCTGTCCTCATAGTGGCCAGTGGGTCTTCCAACTGCACAAATTTTGTCCTATCTGATTGTGAATCCCCTGGATGCAAATGCCTACTTTTATATCTGTCATCTTTGGTCAATATCCTATCAATATCTGACTAAACCAGAATAATTCTGTTTCACTGCAGATGCTTTGAGTACGTTGAAGAAATGATTTTTAAGCAGGAGCCACTTCTAAATGTCCTACGCTTTCTAATCTTGTTTTCAGTAACCAACTCAGGGTTGCCGAAAAAGCATTTTGACTATTTGAGGCAAGTGCACCTCACAGAGCTTTCATTTTATTTTGAACTTGTATTAAAATTTCTCTAAAGCCAATTTTTGTTTCAGGAGAGAACTGCTTCAGAGCTATGGTTTCGAGCATATTGCTACTCTGGATAACTTGGAAAAAGCAGGGCTGTTTAGGAAACAGGTTAAATTAATTTTTTTCTTTCTTTCCATACACTTATCACCCACTCTAATTATCAATAGAATCTTGAAATCATTGGTGTTCTGTTTGTGTCTTCCAGGACTCGAGAAGCAACTGGCTTACCATAAAACGTGCTTTGCAACTTGTTGTTGAGGACACAGACACGTCTAAGTAAATCTCCTAAATTGTTTGATACTTAATGCCCCTGCATATAAGAATGATGTTAGGCGTTCAATGCTGAGTAACAGCTTGAAATACATTAACTATGTTTAAGGTCTCTTATTTTAGAATGTGTTGTATCTCTGCTAATGCTGTATATATTCCTTTTCTTTGTTTTGAACTATCTTAAGAATCCATAGAAGGCTTTTACCAATATTAGTATTGAACACAAATGTAGATTTAGTGCTTTTCACTTTTCTGACTACTTGTTCTGACAATGAACTTGTTTTCATCAGTCCAAATGATATTTCCTATGTCTTCTCTGGATATGCACCCCTCAGCATTCGACTCGTTCAGCAGGCAATTCGATCTGGATGGTGAGCTTATTTCTAAAATTCTCCTATTTTAGACAGAGCATGTGCAAGTTTATTGTGTAGGCAATGGTCGGTTTCTTTTGGTTGGCCTTGTTTATTGACTTCTCTTCCATTGTAGTTATAATAGGATAAAGGAGTATTCTGGGATTTGTGTGTTTACTGTGTCAGTATGAGAAACAGTAACCTATGGCAGAGTTCAACTATGGAGTTATACAGTGAAAGCTAATTTATTTTCGTTCCCAGTTTATCTTTTGTAAGTTTTCTTGTAAATATTACCTTGTAGGCGCCCCATTGAAGAAATACTGAAGCTGCTGCCTGGGCCACACTTGGAAACCAAGCGAGTCGGTCATCTTTTCATATCTTCCTTATCATACTCCAATTTGCCATTTTACAGATAGCTTTTATTGATACCTGTATGTTTGTACAGGGTGGATTTTCTAGTATCCCATCATATGATACACTGCCGGGTTCGCTGCCTGTGTCGCTGAACAGTTCAGACAAGTATTCCTCAATCTTTCTAAGCGTTGAATTTGTTGTTGTTGCAAACCCCTATAGTCCCCTAAATGACAAAAAGGAGAAGCGGAATTCAAACTGATAGATAAAGATTCTTGTTGTTTAGCATCACACAGTAGTAATTGGGCTGTTAGACAAAGCCTTCAAAATATGTTCCCTTTTTATAGCTACATAAACTACCTGTGTGCTTCCCTTCCATGCAAGTTCATTAAAATTTCGTTGTTGATAGAAGGGAATATGTTGGCTGCACCAATTTATCTAGTTTTCCATAAAATCTTGAAAAAATCCCAGCATCTAGATTGCATGAATACTAATCGTATTTATTTTTTGCCTCTTTTTCCAGAATGGCAAATGGAAGACGTGCTCTTGTATTTGTTGTTTTCATCGGAGGAGTAACATTCGCCGAGATATCTGCACTTCGCTTCCTCAGCTCCCAGGTAATATTAGCCTTCAATAACTCAAGAAAATATATAGAGCTTTTTAGCCGTGTTCATCTCAATCAAGCAGTCTAGAAATAGCAAGATGAATACCTCTATGCTGCGAAATTTTCTTGGCGTAAGTCATGAAATTGGTCTCTTTATTTTGTCGTCCAGGAAGGAATGGCGTATGATGTGATTGTTGGAACAACTAAAGTTGTCAATGGACGCACCTTGATAGAAACCTTCATAGGAGGGTGGGATTGACCGGTAACAGATTTGGTTCGGATTTCGATTCTTTTCCAGGCATGGAGTGGTCTTTCTTCTTTCCCTTGATGATCGAGGCTTCTTTGTTTGTTTGTTAGCTCTGATGCTACAAGTTATGATATGTGTTTGCACAATTTTTCCCTGCGAGTTTAGGGAGTCTTCGATTTTTGGCACAATGTAACAGATCAGTAATAATTGGTTATAACAAAGTTGTGTTTCTTGCTGTAAATGATACTCCCTCCGTCCAATTACATTAGTTCATTTTGGTTTCGGCACAGTAACCAATGTTTGTGAGTTTAGTGCAATTAATAATTTATTGCTATTAGTATATTTTTTTTCATTTTAGGAAAGATGACTAATCTGGCAGGACAGACTAAAATGGAAAAAAAAAAAAAGAAAAAAAAAGAGTAATCTGGCGAGTAAACTTCAAGAGTTGTGCCACGCCGGTGAATTTCATCCAATTTTTTAAAAGTTTGATTAGTAAAAATGTTTATTGCTTTTGGTCCCTATTCATTAAAAATCTCCAGATTTTTTCTACAATTCATTTAAAACTTGCAATTCCACTTTTGCAACTCAACAGAATATTCATAAGTTATAACCCAAAACTTTATTGGGTTTTCCTTTTTTTTTTAAATTTTTTTTTTTGTCATATACATTCATCATCTTTTTCAAACACGTAAATGTAGATAATGCATTTCATGTGCTAAATTTATAAAGTAAAATAGCTACTGAAATTTATTTTGGTACAACCATGTTCAAATTTTATTTTTTAAAAAATAACTAAATAATTAAATCCATTGTCGAGATTTTTTCTTTTGCCCTTCCTCGTATCATTTTATCCTAATCGTAGAATAAATCCCTCAAAAAAAAATCGTAGAATAATTTAAATCGAAATTTCTTTATAAAAAACAAAATAAATAAATAAATAAGAACCACATTTTAATTGGAACCATAATTAGATCACATAAATATTTTCTCAAAATTTCTCCCCTTTTTTTTTTTTGAAGATGGAAAAATCTTCACGACAGAAAATATAACATAGAATTTAAGATATTATAATAACAAACTAAAACTCAAAGCCACAAAAAACTAGCATTTTAAAATCATTATTCATCAATAATAGCATATATGTTAAAAGATGAGGAACTGAATACAAGATCAGAGTAGGGTAGAACATAATAACCCTTGCAGAAATGGAAATAATACAAAAAATTAAAAGATCAAACTAATCAGCCGAGTCGAGAGGATCTCTTCCCGCAAGACAGATTACGCCTCCGTAGTGCTCGGAAACAGGCGGTCTGTCCCCAAAGGTAAAACGGCTTCGTCTCGGTCGAGGCAGCACCGCAGTCGACAGAGCTCCGGCGAACAGGAGTGAAGCAGGGCAGAGTTGGCAGGTGAAAAGCAACAAAATGCACTTAGGTGAAAAGCAACAAAGAATCTATTTTCGGAAGGAAGAATGTATGTTGCCTGGGATGCCTATTTATAGGCAGTCCACCACCTGGGGAGCGTGCTGAAGCCTTGAAGACAGACAGCAGTTACGACGCGTGTCTCCCAGATCGGACGGTTACGGCGCGCACGTCTCGGGAACGTGCTGATTGAATTCCAGCACGTTTATGTAACTCCCGCAGACACGTCACGTGCTGACATGCTCGCCATGTCACGCACACGTAGGCTCCACGTCGTACTACTGGGTCAGATAAGCAAGCCCAGTCAACCCGTTGAGTCACCAAAAAGATAAGGTACTTTCGGGCCAAGTACAAACCCGAAGCCCGAGGCCCAAAGACCAAGATCCAAGTCCATGTCCAAGACCGGACCGGGCCGGAGCCGGGGCTCGGGGCACAGGCACGGGCGCTCGGCCTTCGGCCTCAGCGGCGGCGGCGGCGCACGCGTAGGAGCACGGGCTGTCATACGACACCCCTATTACACACTTGTTATTACAAGGTTTAATCACTTAGGTATTTAAACCATGTTAAGTGTGTTTAATTAACCAATGTGGGACATCATTAATTAACTAATTAATATGCCCACATTACATAGTTATGCGTGCCACTTCGAGGATCGATTTCTCACTCACCGGAATTCGGTTCTGAGAAAATAAATATACTACGCTTATCTACTCGCGACGTACTTCGACCTCGTAATATTTAATTACAATAAAATTAAATATTTCCGCACGAGTAATTAACTCGAACTTGTCCGGATTCCAACAATCCCCCCCATGAGTGGAAATGCCCAATGCATGAAATGCAAAGCCAAATCTGTCCTCGAGAAATGTTAATGCACACAAATAGGTAGTTTGTGGCCTTGAACCTTTCATCTTCAACATCATCGCATACACTGGTGGCTTAGTGGTAAAAACCTTGAACTAACCCTCCGTCGTGTGTACCTAGACAACGACATTGAAACAGTAACGTTTCAAACACCATCTGTTCTCACGTTTGTTTCCATTACGGGCCATGGAAAACCCCTTTGGATTTATAAGTGTTCATTTGAAGCGGCCCTCACTTCCACTTATATAGGTTACCTCCTATTTAAGAGTATCCTGCCGTACTCAACCACTGCGTGGTTTTCAGGAGTCATTAAAAGTCGATTGACTTAACCTATACCACATGCAGGCTTAAAACACCTAAGTTTGCTCACCTAGGGAAGGGAAGAATTAGGCGTTAACACTCGAACTTATATAGCTTAGTTTTCCCATTGAACCTAGTTCTTGGGATCTCCAATCACCTAGGTTGGGTGTCCACTATACTCGTCCTAAATTGTGGATTTTAGTCCCATTCCCTCTAGCAACTTGTACATTTGATCTCGGTTTAACCCTTTGGTTAGCAGATCCGCTAGGTTATCTATTGACTTCACATATTCAATAGAGATAACCCCGTTTGAGATCAATTGCCTAACAATATTATGTCGACGACGAATATGTCTCGACTTACCGTTATACATGTTGTTCAGTGCCCGACCAATAGCTGCTTGGCTGTCGCAGTGAATCATCACTGAGGGCACTGGTTTGCTCCAACAAGGAATATCTTCAAGAAAGTGACGAAGCCATTCTGCTTCTTCACCAGCTTTATCTAAATCTATGAACTCAAATTCCATTGTGGAGCGGGCTATACACGTTTGCTTCGTAGATTTCCACGAGACTGCCCCCCACCGACCGTAAACACATATCCACTCGTGGAATGTGAATCATTGGTGTCCGAGATCCAATTGGCATCACAGTACCCTTCAAGCACAGGTGGAAATCTAGTTTAGTGTAGCCCTAAGTTAAGAGTATACTTCAAGTATCTCATAACTCTCACAAGAGCTTTCCAATGTTCTTTACTTGGATTGCTCGTGTATCTACTCAGTTTGTTCACCGAGTAAGCAAGATCTGGTCGAGTACAGTTAGTCAGATACATCAGACTACCAATGACCTTTGCATACTCCTCTTGAGCTACAGGGTCACCTCGGTTCTTGCTAAGATGAACATTGAGTTCCAGAGGTGTTTTTGCTGGTGAACTATCATAAGCATTGAATTTTCTAAGCACTTTCTCGACATAGTGAGATTGTGACAGAACAATTCCATCAGCTCTTCTCATGATTTTGATCACGAGGATCACATCAGCTACATCCATGTCTTTCATGTCGAAGTTTCGTTTCAACATTCTTTTAGTATCAACGATTACTTGTTGACTATTTCCCATATTACTTGTTGACTATTTCCCATAATATGTCATCTACATAAAGGCATACAATAACAAAGGAGCTAGAGGTACCTTTATAGTAGACACACTTGTCACACTCGTTGTACTTGAACCCGTTTGCCAACATTGCGTTGTCAAACCTTATATGCCACTGCTTGGGCGCTTGTTTTAGACCGTACAAGGATCTTATCAATTTACAGACCTTCTTTTCTTGACCGGGTACTACGAACCCGTCAGGTTGATCCATGTAGATTTCTTCCTCTAATTCACCATTCAAGAAAGCAGTTTTCACATCCATTTGGTGAATCTCTAGATTGTACAACGCAGCAATCGCGAGAAGCACTCTAATGGACGCGATTCGAGTTACAGGTGAATAGGTGTCAAAGAAATAGGTGTCAAAGAAATCATCTCCCTCTCTTTGTCGAAAGCCTTTTGCCACTAGGCGGGCTTTATACTTATCAACAGAGCCATCGACTTTGTACTTCCTTTTTAGGATCCACTTGCATCCTAAGGGCTTGCAACCTTTCGGGAGATCAGTCAGAATCCATGTATGATTATGCATTATGGATTCAATTTCACTGTTGATCGCTTCTTGCCAGAGAGAAGCGTTTGGTCGAGCTAGAGCTTCCTTAATAGTTTTCGGTTCGTCATCCAACATATAAGTAATGAAGTCGGGACTAAAACTTTTAGCAGTCCTAGCTCTTTGACTACGCCTCGGTTCTTCCTCAACAGGATCAGAACTAGTAGTCTCCTCGTGTGTTCTCTTTCGAGAAACTTGAGGTTCATCCTCTTTTCTCTTGTTTGGATAGACATTTTCAAAGAATATTGCATTCCTTGATTCTATCATCATTCCTACAGTCACATTCGGGTTCTCCGATTTGTGCACTAGGGAACGATAAGCTGCACTGTTAAGTGCATATCCAATAAAGATGCAATCAATTGTTTTAGGACCGATTGCAACTTGTTTGGGTGGAGGCACTTCAACCTTCGCTAAACAACCCCAAACTTTGAGATATTTATAGGAGGGTTTTCTACCTTTCCACAACTCATATGGGGTAACATCTTTTCCTTTGAGAGGAATCTTGTTCAAGATGTAGTTGGCTGTTAAGACAGCTTCACCCCACATATTTTCGGGTAAACCCGAACTAATCAATAGAGCATTCATCATCTCTTTTAAGGTCCGACTCTTTCTCTCGGCAACACCATTTGATTGAGGTGAGTACGGAGCAGTCGTTTGATGAATTATGCCTGAAGCAGCACAAAGTTCTTCAAACGGAGCGACATACTCTCCACCTCGATCACTTCGAATCATTTTGATTCGAGCGCTCATTTGATTCTCTGCTTCCACTTTATAGTTTTTGAAAGCTTCTATTGCTTCATCTTTACTTCGGAGTAAATAAAGATAAAAAAATATCTTGTGCAATCATCAATGAAGGTTATGAAAAATTTCTTCCCACCTCTAGTTTGCACAAACTTTAGATCACACAAATCAGTGTGAACTAACTCTAGAGGCTTAGTGCTCCTTTCGACTGATTGAAATGGTAACTTCGCCATTTTTGCTTCAACACAAACTTCACATCTTGTTTGTTTAAAATCAGTCACTTTCAACAAGTTTATATTCATCAATCTTTTTATAGCATTTAGATTTACATGTCCTAAACTAATATGCCACAAATCAGAGCACTTAACCAAGTAAGCAGAAGAAGATTCACCTTTATTGATAATTTTTTCGGCTTGGCCCCGTGCCATTACATTCATTTTGAAAAGTCCGTTGGCAAGGTAACCCCGGCCAAGGAACTTTCCAAACTTGGACAAAATAAACTTTTCAGACTCGAAAACAAGTTTGAAACCATTGTTTACAAGAAGTGAGCCTGACACTAGATTCTTCCGGATGTCCGGGACATGCAGCACATCCTTCAAGGTGAGGTCCTTTCCGCTTGTGAGCCTTAGGACCACATTCCCAACTCCAGCCACATCAGACGGGCTTGGTTGCCCATGTGAAGCTTTCTTCCTTCAACCGCTTTGTAGGAAGAGAAGACATTCCTTTCGGATGCTACGTGACAAGTTGCACCCGTATCTACGAACTATTCCCTCGGATTGTCCACATGGTGGACTTCTGAAACAACAACACACAAGTCGTCTTCACAATCATTATCGGGTTTGACATTATAGTTATACATCTTATCTTTGCCCTTGCCTTTAGCTTTGGGCTTCTTGCACTGATTAGCCATGTGGCCAGGCTTGCCACAATTGTAGCAGTCACCCTTGAACTTAGGCTCTTTGATCACAATGCCCTTGTTCGATTGGGTAGGCCTCTTACGCTTCTTTGATGGACCACCACGTTCCATCAAATTGGCCTTAGCCTCCATAGCCCTCAGTCTTGGATCAGGCCTTCGATTGTCTTCTTCAATCCAAAGCTTGACAATCAAATCTTCAAGAGTCATAGCCTTTTGCTTGTGCTTAAGGTAACTCTTGAAGTCCTTCCAAGAAGGAGGTAGCTTTTCTATGACCGCAGCCACATTAAAAGCATCGGGAAGTAACATCCCTTCGGCTTGAACGTTGTGCAAGATCAATTGAAATTCTTTCGCTTGTTCTACAACCGATCTATTGTCTACCATCTGGTACGACAAATACTTGGCCACGGCGTACTTTTTAGTACCCGCGTCCTCAGTTTGGTACTTCTTCTCTAGCATTTCCCATAGTTCTTTTGACGTTTCTACATTTGCGTACACCGCATACAAGGGATCTACTAAAGCATTTAAAATAAAATTTTGACATAAGAAATCCCCATGGCACCGGTTGTCGAAGGCGACACGCTTCTGGCGGTCCGGCTCATCATCAGTGCACTCGAGCTTGCCTTCCTTCAAGTAGTTGGCTAGCCCCAACGTGGTGATGTAGAACAGCATCTTCTTCCTCCACGTCTTGAAGTCAGCGCCAGTGAACTTGGAGGGTTTCTTCGCTTGAGCATTGGTAGGAAGGCGCGGAGCAGAAGGATCATAGCCAGGCACGCCACCGGCTCCATTTCCAGCAGGGTTGTTCAAGTCATCAGCCATCTTGATTCAGAACAAAACTAATATGTCTTGCGATTGTTAAAAGATGAGGAACTGAATACAAGATCAGAGTAGGGTAGAACTGAATAACCCTTGCAGAAATGGAAATAATACAAAAAATTAAAAGATCAAACTAATCAGCCGAGTCGAGAGGATCTCTTCCCGCAAGACAGATTACGCCTCTGTAGTGCTCGGAAGTAGGCGGTCTGTCCCCAAAGGTAAAACGACTTTGTCTCGGTCGAGGCAGTACCGCAGTCGACAGAGCTCCGGCGAACAGGAGTGAAGCAGGGTAGAGTTGGCAGGTGAAAAGCAACAAAATGCACTCAGGTGAAAAGCAACAAAGAATCTATTTTCGGAAGGAAGAATGTATGCTGCCTGGGATGCTTTACGGCGCGCACGTCTTGGAAACGTGCTGATTGAATTCCAGCACGTTTCTGTAACTCCCGCAGACACGTCACATGCCATGTCACGCACACGTAGGCTCCACGTCGTACTACTGGGCCAGATAAGCAAGCCCAGTCAACCCGGAGCCAGGGCGCGGGCGCTCGGCGCTCGGCCTGCGGTCTCATAGGAGCACGGGGCTGTCATACGACACCCCTATTACACACTTGTTATTACAAGGTTTAATCACTTAGGTATTTAAACCATGTTAAGTGTGTTTAATTAACCAATGTGGGACATCATTAATTAACTAATTAATATGCCTACATTACATAGTTATGCGTGCCACTTCAAGGATCGATTTCTCACTCACCGGAATTCGGTTATAAGAAAATAAATATACTACGCTTATCTACTCGCGACGTACTTCGACCTCGTAATATTTAATTACAACAAAATTAAATATTTCTGCACGAGTAATTAACTCGAACTTGTCCGGATTCCAACAATATATACATACAAAATCAAGATACGTACAAAGTAAATATCAAACAATGATACGATGTTATTTTCCAACTTTAAGTTTTGTCGAAACATACAGAATATTTCATGCATGCCCACCAAAAACAATCAAAGGAAAAACAAACAAAAAAACAAAAAATGAATAATCCATGCAAGAATTTAGGGTGTTTAATTAGGAGTTTGATTAGACAAAGCAATTTCAACTTATAGGGGAGACAGCCCCAGGTGATGGATTGAAGAAATCACGAGGCATTCAATATTATTCATTTAGTTAGAGAAGATTATTACATATTATGCACTATCTTTCTTATCATACCCTTATCCCCTACTGTTGGATTGTGACAATCCCACCATAAATAAGTCACTACTCTACTTGACTAATTATTAATTTTTAGCTTAACTTTATCACGATTACGACGTCTTAATTACTTAATTATGTCCCACCATTCAAACTTTCCAAATTAACTAACTAATTAATCACCCACCCTCATCGGATTTGGATCCTCTGTTTGCTCATCTGATTTTCGGATCCTTTGCTGTGACAAATTTACAATCGAGGGTGTTGTGCATCATTCTCATCACATACTTTTTTTTAAAACTTACTTTAATATATGAAATGATGTGTATGTGATGAGAATTGTGAACACCATACATGCACATCATTCCAAATTTTAAAATAAGTTCAAAAAATAGAGGTGTGTTGTTGTGAGAATAGTGCACAACACTATTTGAAATATTAAAATAACTTAGCAAAAATAGAAAAAAAGAAGTGTGTGTGGTGAGAATGGTGCACAACACGAGCACTATTAAGGGTATAGATTTTTCATGGTCTAGATTTAATGTTTGACTATATTTTATTAATTTAAAAAAATAATTTTTTAATTACATTAAGGGTATACTGGTAATTAAAATATTTAAATTATATTATTTTCATAACTAAATCCTAAAATTTCTTATACAAGATTTGCAATCAAAATTACACAGTAAATTAAATATGGATTTTCATATCGATCTACACCATTTACCAGAAAAATCTTGGGCACAATGCAATTCAGAAATGGCACCCAAAACTGTCAATGCCCTTCTGCATCTACTGCTGATGAGAGAATGTCCACCAAACCCTCTCTTATTTTTTTTTTTTTTTTTTGTGTTGGACAACCTTTAATTGTGTTATGGGAGAGTTTAAGAAGTTATAGTACCTGTGTCGCTCATGTTTCTCTATTTCTCATGATGGAGGCAGCATCGCCTAAATTTTTTGTGTTCTTGGAGGCCCAGCTGTTGAAGACATTCGGTCTAGATGCTTGAGATTATCGGATCTAACTCGTTGGGCATATTTGAAGGAGTGAGATCTTCCTTTCTCCTTTATTTTTTTTAGATTATTATCTTTAATTACTGAAATTCATTGGAAATACCGTTTGTACTGAAAAATACAAGTGGAAGGACTGCCCCACCCCCTACTCATAGATGTCAGTGACGAGAATGTAGAGGGTGGTTTTTTTCTAGCATGAACAACGGGCGGTTGTTTTGGGGCAGCGACGCAATGATTTTTTGCATGCTTTTTTTATTCACGTGATTTTAGTGTATAATTTCATAAAAAAAATATGCAGTTATTCCGCCGGTAAACATGCATAAATAGAGCATATTTATTGCAATATTTTATGAGTACTGCTTGTATTTGTCGCGTGATATTTCTATTTTTTCCTTGTCTTTAGTAAAGCTGCTACTGTCACGAAATATGCAGTAATTACACATGTAATACTGCACATGATTTTCATAATAATAGCAATGATAGTAATTTGCTTTTAAAAAAACTTAAATTTGCTTTTTTGTGTAATTGTATGGATCTGTGCATTAGATATTTAATTACTGCAAATGATTATATCATTTACTGCAACTGAATTGTATAAAAAATGCAATTTTTTTATTGATAAACAAGTTGAATTTTATTTATGATCTTTTAAAATTGTTTAATGTTTGAAATCCCAAAGAACAAAAAAATTAATTTGAAATTCGAAAATTTAGTGATCCAATCCTGTAAAATTAGGAAGTAAAGATTAATTAATTTTGAAAATTATTTTAGAAATCAAATTCCACAAAATCAGGGCAGAAATCGTGTAAATATACAACTTTGATCTTCTAAATAATGCAATTTTTTTCTCAAAATTATGCAACAAATTCAAATACTGCAACTTTTTTCACTAAATTGTGCAGCAAATTTTCAAGATAACCGCCTCATTAATTCCGGATCTTGTCCCATATTCAATTTAGAACTGTTCCGAAATTTAAGCAAATTAAATCATGTGTAAGATATGGAAGCTGCAAATTTACCATGTAACCCTTTTATGCAACTTTTTTGTTCTTTTATTGCACCGAATTTTTCCAGATTTAAAATTAAATCTGGAACGTTAATATTATTAATCAAAGGCTAAGATCAAGTCTTATTTCACATCTAAGAGGTGGTTTCCACCCTAGTGCACCAATATATATATATATATATATATATATATATAGGGAGTGGATCACATGTGATAAAATTTAGTGCCCGAGTTTAACACAATGGTGTCAAAGTTAGTAAAACAGAAAAAGTTTGACACATGCAAAACAGAGTAAAACACACACGGAAGCTTAAAGAGTTTGACACAGCGGAATTAATTGTTCGAAGGTTTATAAATTATAAACCCTCGAGAGCCACACGGCAAATAGTTTTCACTTTTCAAAACAAGGTTTTTACAAGTGAAGAACAAA